>JASDQU010945467.1:50580-62153 GCA_032191745.1 Picea mariana
CCTACATATGATAATATATCAACACTATATACTAACACTACATATAGGTTGCTCATAAAGTATTGCAGAGCAAATGTGTGTATTTTAAGATGCTGACAATGGCGACAAATCTACTCCAAAATTTTCATTTTATAATTCCCATCCAAAATTTCCATTTCCGATCCAAAATTTTATAATTTCTCTTTCATGTAATTTTTTTTTAATTATAAGCATGCTATAGGTTCATAAGCATGTAGCTTTCAGTGTCTCAGATCAAGTTTTAGCATCAACATTGTGAGAAGTTGTATAGTTAACATGTAATCTTAAGTAATTTACATATTAATAATTGTATTGCTTTGTCTTGTTAAGGAGCTCATATTATAGGAGTTTCTCACTGAAACGGGTTTTCAAACATAATTTTGAAATTTTCATCCTTCAGTCAAGTTGATCCCACTCTGGATCCTTCTTAATCCATGCAACTGCAAAAAAAATTGTCCCATCAATGTAGATACTAGTGTCATAGTAAGCATGGATCCACTAACTCCCACACAATTTGATTAATCTTTACTACCAGGATCTACAATCTCATGAAGGGCTATTCACTTTAGATGAAGTCCTATTCACTGGCTCTCTTTCTTCAAGTGTTGTGAATAACTTTGTCAAATTGATTTTGTTATTTCCATAACACATCTTGGTCGAACAAAAGTTGAGACGAGCAACTAAGGTGAAATAAGGATAAATTTTTGTGCCTTCAATTCAGAGTTTGATGTTACCTTCATTTCACTTATCATAGTGATTTCATATTTCTTGTTTGGTAACGTCCAAATAAGATCTTTCAAATAGAATACACGTTGATGGTGTGGCTGCAACTATGAACAAAATAATTCACAAACTCATGATGAAGTATATGGAGACATATATGTTTAATATTAGAGTTTGAGATCCATCTCCTAAATGGTTTTTGTGAGCTTGTAATAACTATGTACTTTGATTTTTGACATTCTCTTTCCGTGGCTTCAAGGGTATGTTAAAAGTTATTTTCTGATTTATTTTATTTTCATAACAAATTATGATTCAATATCTAGGTAGCAAATAGCTTTAGATGATATCTAGAATTACAAAATGTACACATCTTTTATTTTTGAACATTCCCTTCCCCGCTAGTATTTAAAATTATTTAAAATTTGAATAATCACCCAATTAGAATACATCCTAATATTTAAAGTTATTTTAAATTTGAGAGTGTACACCTCAACATACCTTAAATGCATCCAATTACAGAATATTTAAAATTTTGTATATTAAGATAAGTATTTTGTAAAGTTTTGTATATTAAGATAAGATGTAAAAGTATTTTAAATCATTTAAAGTATACAGCATATTAAATATTTGTTTTATATTAAAATGTACACTATCCATTCTAAAGTTATTTTTAGATATTAAAATATGTATACTACCAATTTTAAAGTTATTTTAGATATTAAAATATATATTACATAACATTAAATAGCATATTAAAACATTAAATAACATATATCATTATAACTGAATAATTATTTTCACTTTGAATACCATATATCATTATAACTGAATACTTATTTTTACTTTATAACATGGTATATTTCGAAATAAAATAAATAAATATATATGACATTAAATATTATATTAAAATATAGCTTTCAATATACAAAACATGGAATATCATATATCTAAATACTTATAAGTTATTTTTAACTTTATAATCTGGTATATTTTGAAATATAAAATAACAAAAAATATATATTTTGATATATAAAAAAAATAAAAAATGATATATTTTGAAATATAAAAAATAAAATAAAAAATAGAAATCATTTTTTTTTTAATTTTTATTATTATTTTAATTTTACAATTTTTTTTTTATAATTAAGAAAAATCAAGTAAAGTTTTTTATACATATTTTTAATATTTTAATATAATAATTATATATAATTTAAAAATAATAGTTAAAAAAATTATAGTAATTATATGTAATCCAAAATTAATAATTAAAACAATTATAAAATTACAAAAGTAACTATTATAATTAAAGGTAACAATTATAATTAAAGTAAATGTATCAAAGTATTTCTTTGTATCACCTACTTACCTACTGCAAAGGTAGCAGAAATGTAGGCAGTAGCTGTATCGTTAGCGCTAGAGTAGGGGCCCGGGGAGGAAGCAAACCAAGGTAACGGGAAGGGAATGCAACAGTGAAACTAAATATATGTCAAGAATAGTTTTCTGAAGCAGATTAGGTTTCAACCATTTTCGTTTTTTCATTTTTTCACAGTAACTTGCAGTGGCACTAGTTTTTATAAGGTGGATATTCATTGGTCAAATTAAAGTACCAACCATTTAAAACCAAAAGCTATGCCTTTTCTTCAAAGTTGGCTATGAAATTGAAGTTAGTTCATGGTTTTCCTAATGATAAAGTGGCTCCATCTACATAAGAAACATTACATTTCAATGATAATGCTGGAACATCATAAAATGAAATAGTGTATTTCAATGATAATGCTGGAACATCATAAAATAAAATAAATAGTGTACGTTTGATTTATAGTGACGGATTTAGGACACCGTGTGAATGGCCATGGCGCAGTGAAACTGTTCAAGAGTATTTAAAAATATATATGTTTAAGTTTTACATATGATTCAAGTAAGAATCAACCACATTTGAATTTTTAATTGAATTTTTAATGAATTTAAAATGCATAGGATATAATTATAAAAGCATTGTCATTAAGATTTTATCATTTTTTTTAGAAATGTAACTAAAATGTGGTTAATTATTATATTTTTTCATAACTTATAAAAGTTTAAAAATATGAAAGAAAAATCATCAAATTTATTAAATATTGAAAATGATATTTTTTAAGAGTTTAATATTTTATTTGTGACAATTGAATTTGAATAGGGAGTATAACAATCATTCCTCCTCAGATTTGAAGTTGTTACAATAATATACTTTTTTAAGAGTTTAACATTTCATTTATGAGAATTGAATTTGGATTGAGTGTATAACAATCATTCCTTCCAACCACTAAAAAAAACTCATGCTATAATATTATTTATATATAAAAATTTTGTATAAAATATCATATTTAAAAGATATATAGTACAAAAGATAAAAAAATACAAAAAAAACATGATAAAAAGACAAATAAAAAAAATTGTGACAATCTCTTTTATACTATACAACATTGGAAAATACACCTTGCTTTTCTCAATTCAATAAATCACCTAAATTATTATAAAAACTTAGAATGCTTCTCTTAATCAAATAAATCACCTAAATTAGTATAAAAACTTATAAATCCTGATTCATAGATTCTTCCTATCACCCTGCAATATTTTAAGACCTAATTCATAGATTCTTCCTACCAAGATTCTTCATTTTTCAATGTGAAATTGAGATGATAAGTATTGAACATCACCCAAAGAGCGCGAAACCACTGACCCCACTCCATAAATTGTATTTTAATGAAAGCATCCACACACCAAAAAATAAGTCAATTATTGTACTGATATTGGTCACATGAAATATTGTACAATGTGAATAAAGCACATATGTTAAAAAATAATAAAACAAGAGTGAGACTAATAATTGTACCGCCTCAACTTTACATAAATTTTGTATACCAATTTAGAATGATTTTTTAATTTTATTACGTACGGATCAAGGGTTGACCCCTTTGTAGTGGGGTTGTTGTTGGAATTTCATTTGAGTTTTTTTTAAAGTTATTTATAACTTGTATCATATGAACAAAGAAGAAAATACAAGTATCGAGCGACAATATAATTATTTCTTGAGATTTATAGTTTTTCTTTTTGATAAAAAATAATTAGTTATTGTTTAAAAAAATACAAAAATAGAATTGTTATTTCTTGAGGATACGGTATTTAAGCAGTTGCTTAAATATCTTAGCGTAGTTTATATGATAAAAAATAAAAGACTATAAAACTAAACATTATGAAATTAAGTAGGAGGAGAATTCCCAGTTTCTATAAAAACCTCTTGATTCTCTTTTCGGAGCTCGTTGAGGTCTAGACCCACTGCTCTTTCTACCAGGAGATTAATTTTTGGTCCAAAGCACGAATTCACAGTTGGAGGTATTCCATTTGAAGGATAATTTCGCTATAGGTTGTGTTCCTCTCACTCGTTACCTTTCACGGGAGAGTCTTTATATGCTAGTAGAGGTCAATTGTGTGGTGATACTTCGTCTCCTTAGAACATGAGGTGCTTATGTCAGGGATCTTGGAGTAAGCTCTACATCAATTTTGTCATCTCGGACCAGGGTTCTGTCTAGTCGAGCATCTTCCTCAATGAGCTCCAACTCTATTATGATATTTGGAGGAGTATGAGTCCTAAACGCCTTGGCAACAACTATTGCCTCTTGTCGGGCTCGAGGCATTGGAAGTCTATGTCTGCGATGTCTACCTCTCCGACCCGCACTGCCCCTAACCGTGACATCTTGCAAGAGGAGCTTATAGGCGCAATAAGAATTGTCACTCTCCCAGGGCCTAGAGGTAAAACCAAGTGACCAGAGAATCTGTGAGGAGGTCGAGGGGATCGTTGAAAGGGTTGCAGGATTATGCGAGCTACCACCTCAACATCTCTTGTAACTCTTATGCCCTAAGTCATGGTGATTAATGCTTGCACATGCCTCTTTCATTCCCCCCCTCCACTCTTGGTTGTCCTCTAGATTTTCCTTGCCCCAAACATCTTAGGGCAATAGACCTAAATGTGATATGTCGTTTCCATTTGAATGCACCTACAATTATTGGTTTCTAGATGAAGGACCAAGTGAAGTCACTTTAAACCACCCTTGGAATCAATCTTGTTCTCCCTACAAGCTACCATAAATGTTCCAACATACGTAACGTGTGTGGAGTAAATACTCCCTATTCGAACCTCCCTCGTATTAGGTGTCCACATGTAAGATATGGATGAGTTGTTCTCCAGGAAGGCCTTTGGAGGGCAGGCTCGCGAACTCCGACGGTATGTGTTGTCCTCAATCATGGCACTAAATAGCCCCTTGTCACCCCATCCGGGGACATTTATCTTTCGAGTTAACAAAGTGAATTATTCAAATTAAAGTGATGGATATTAGCTAGGTCGTCAATCCTCACTCTGTAGCCGAAAACTATATTTTAGTCATAGTATTGGTACAACATAAAGAAAAATGTTGTAAGTTATTAATTTTCATTTAATGTAAAATGTTATAAGTTATTATTTTTCATTTGTTGATGATGACTGCTATGGCATAAATCGGTAAATGCGGGCATAAACAGATCTCCCTAGATCCACCTAGATCTAGAACAAAACAAAACAGAACATGACGCTTTCCCTTAAAGCTCTAACTATTGAGTTTATGAGTTAACAAGAGATGGGATGCATACCATTTAAATGTCGCTTCCTCTTGCCATTTCCATCCTAGCTCTGATCCAATGCTCTCTTGATATCAACCCTGCAAAGGAACACAAACCAACCAAAGTGAAAGCAATGTGATAAACTCAACAAGAACCTATGTATGTGATCAAGGAATCATACAATAAAACAAGCATAGTTTTATGGGAAATAAACATATCACTGTATTATATTGAATTGAAAGTGGAAGATATAACCAAAAGCCTTGATGTTGCAAGTTCCCCTTTCAATGGCCCTTTTCTCCAACACACACACTTGATCCAATCCTTGAATGAAGAAAATCCACAATGACTTGATGAACCAAGATGAATCTCTCAAGAACAAACTGATGTATAGTTCCTCACACAATTCTCAGCCTATTCAACCTTCATTAACCTTAAAATCAACCTTTCTAGCTTTTTCCATGAGAAATCCCTCTTTATGTAGGGGAAAGAGAGATGGTTAAAGAGATTGGGATGATCCCACCAAATCAGAGAAGCGAGTAAGATCCCATCTATTCAGAGGCCACCTCATCTTCTAGAAGATTCCCTTCTAGAACTTTCGTGAAGCTCGACCTTTTCTTAGCCTTTTAACATCGCCGCACCCGGGTGCACTAGCATCTTGTGGCATCACTGCAATCCAGGTATATTGCAGAGTGCATCGATCAGGAATCGTTGCATCCTGCGTATGGAGCAGCCTACAATGACCTTCCTTTACAAGGTTTTTGAGAAGAGATAGTCGGTTACTTTCCTCATGAAGAAAGACTATTTTTGGGAACATGAACACACATAGTCAATGGATCACTGGGGTGACCAAAATAATGTGTAACATAATGCCCCCCAAAGTATGAGACTGGAACTCGTGACAGCCAAAATAATTTGTAGAATGTGTGTGTCGGGAGCTAGGAGTGCATCAATCAAGAACCCGCAAACAATCAAGCATCTATAGAATATCATACCATTACTGAGGTAGGCATTCCCATACTCATACTACAAATGATTCCAAACATAAATGTCAAGTGAGTCATGGCCACTAAACATACACCGTGGATCCATGTCATGATGATTCAACATAGCCACCATAAATACATTGTGGACCTATGCTCTACAGAACTCAAATTCAGACATAACCACGAGACATACAAAGTGGATCTATGTATCAATACAAATTCATGAATACTCCATCGAAACCTGGACCTAAAATGAGGAGATCCAGGGTCTTCATTTTCGTCGTCTCTAAGTACAAATCTAGCCATGTGATTACATGTGTTGAAGTCGAACATGGTAGAAACCACTTGATTACCGGTCATTAATGAAAACCGTTAACAAGTGCGAGGGAAATAACCATTGATGTCAATGACTCCCAAGGTACCCTAGTACAATCCAAGGAATGTGAATAAATGAGTTGAAGTCGAACACTCGATGGAATCTCCCAATCAGGGGCCAATGATGTGAACCCACTATTGGAAGCGAAGAAACCTTCCATTGAGGCATGCAAACTATAAGGTACTAAATGATTTCTAAGTCTCATTCCTGGATAATGAGTTGAAGTCACCAAAAAAAGACTCTTTACAGGAGGGCCTTGATGTATCCCCCATCAGTGACACGAAATAAGTAACAATTTTGAGTATATCAGAGAATGAAATGAATTTGGACTGACACAGAGAATGACCCACATGGTAGGAATTTATAACTGCAGATGGTCGACTCGATAGAAGGATTTTTTTTGGTTGGACTTCTCTTGAACATATGAATGACACGACTATGGTCTTGGCAGCGTTGAATCAAGGAGGACCCAACAAATGAACTTGTGGATGGTCAAACGAGAGACGAATGGATTTCCCAACCCAGATACACCGATGAAAGGGGGGTGTCATGTTCAAGAGTGACTATTACTACCACTAACACAAAATACAGAGATACATTTCTTTCCCAAAATTTCCCCCACCATTTCTGGTGAGTACCTCTTTATTTTTACGCAAGCTTGAGGAGGATAACATATGCTTGTTGATGTAAGCTCATCCTTCGGATGAGTCCCTTGAAGTATTTTTAATGAACCCTAAGAAGGAGTGATTCGATCCCATATGGGTCTTTCGATATTTGTTTAATGAGTCCAAAGAGAGAAAACTTAGGGGTTTTTCATGTTTACAGAGTCTGAAAAACACTTAAAGGAAATGTCATAAGGTCCGTTTTCGTAAAGTAGTCTGATGAGACCGAAAAAGAGATAAATTATTTCTCACAAGACGTTTTCTTGAAATACTTTTACGAATGTGGAAAGAACAAGGTCGCTCGGCAAGCTTTTCATTTTTTAAGGAGTATGAAAAGAGCTTAAAGGATACTCCATCGTTTTCATTTTACCAATACGAGATCAAAAAATGACAAAGACTACTTGATTGCATTCTCATGGTTTCGCAAGCGTGAGAAAGAATAAAGACTTGCTCGGGATTTTTTCTGAAAAACCCAAAATGTATTTGTATACGTGAGAAATGTATAAAACAAACCAAAAATGTATCCTTGTTCCACCGTTGTTAACTCCAAGACTTTTTATTTGCAAAAAATCAACCACTTGTCGAGTTGTTAGGACCTTAGGGTTTAAATGAAAAATAATATTAAAATATAAATGAAAAAGTGAAAAATCAATAAAGTGGGTAAAAACTTCATTTCACTATTCCATTCGTTATTTCACCCAAACCTTGTCCCGAACCCTCGTTTTACCTTGATCTTCAACTGCGGATTGTGGGCACGACCGACCGTTTGACTGTTGGGTATATGTTATATTCTTTTCATGTGTGTGTGTGGGCACGTTAGGTTCGATAACTGCGTCTGACGATCCCTCTAGTAGTTCTCTTTGTGTCGTGTGTGCCGGGTGCTTCCTAGGGGGGTCCCAGGGGGGCCAGGTATGGCCCTCCCTGGCTATGTACAACCTTCGGAACCAGGCAGTAGCCTGAGGCCAACAGGGTTTAGGGCAGCGCCCAAAATTTTGTTTTTGTGCGGTTTTTGCTATTTTTAGTGGTTTTCTAAATTAATCCCAGATTAAGGGATTAGGGTTTTGGTATCTATGGAATACCTAAAAACATTGTGTATATATATATATATATATATATATATATATATATATATATATNGTATGGTGAATGGTGAAATTCGATATAATGAATATAAGAAAGGTTTTCCCGGTTGAGGGTTTCCGGTATAAATCTTTGTGTACTATGTGAATGAGCCATTGATTACCTTTTGTTTTGATTAAGAATATATATGAATTGCTTTGCTTCATAGGTTTAGAACTTACATGTGGTATTAGAGCTTGTTCTTGGCTTCAGAGGGACGCCTTTGTTGCTGAGGGTTTGGCTTGGTCTTGATAGATCAAGTTTACCTTGGGTTTGTGATAAACCTAGGTTTAGTGGGAGATTTTGTAGTGGAGATTCGAGTATAGAAAGAGGAATGACAAGCTCATATAGAATCGAGATACAAAAGTTCAATGGTAAAAACTTGGAGCTATGGAAGCTCAAGATGGAGGACCTTCTTGTAAACAAAGAACAATGGATCGTTGTGGATCCTGGTACACAACCTATTGGTACACCATCTACTAGCACACAGGCTACTGGTACACAACCTACTAGTACACAAACTACTAGTACACCACCTATTGGTATGTCGAAGGAAGATTGGGAGAAGTTGGATAAAAGAGAAAGGAGTACTATTCGACTCTACCTGGCAGATTCAGTGTTGGTGAATGTCTCGGGAGAATCTACAACCAAGGAACTATGGGATAAGTTAGGGAATTTGTATCAATCAAAGTCCCTGGTAAACAAGTTGTTTCTTCGAAAGAAGTTGTATCATCTTAGGATGGGATTACAACAACAATCTNAAATGCCTTTAATACTCTGGTAAGTCAACTTGTCTTTGTTAATATTACGATTGTAGAAGAAGATAAGTGTATTACTTTGTTATGTTCTTTGCCATACTCTTGGGATAATCTGGTAGTAGCAATTGGTAGTACCACTCAATATACATTGAAGTATGAGGATGTAGTTTCATCCTTCTTATCTGAAGAGATGAGGCGAAAAAGCATGGATAGTCATAGCACATATGCTTTATTTGTAAGAGGTTGTACCCAAGACATGAATATTGGTAAGCCTTTGGGGGGGAGATCTAAATCTACAGGTAGATCTAAGTCTCCAAGAAAATATTTGAGAAAATGCTGGAAGTGTGGTAAAATAGGGTATTATAAGAAAGATTGCAAGTCTAAGAAGATTGATAAACCAAAGGGATCTGATAGTACCCCTTCCATGGAGGCGAAAACCTCCACTGAAGAAGGAGGTGATGTTTACCTGGTATCTACAGGTACACATGCAGACCATGATGTATGGTTGATCAACTCAGGGCATCATACCATATGACTCCTAACAGGGAGTGGTTCTTTGAATATGAAAAATACGATGGTGGTGATGTATTCCTAGGAGATGACTCGACAACCAAAATCTTGGGATGTGGAAGGGTTGAGTTGTTGCTAAAAGATGAAAGGATTAGAACTCTCCCTGGGGTTCTGCACATTCCAAAACTAGCCAGGAGCCTAATATCTGTAAGAAATATGGATGATGCAGGAGTGGATACTTTATTTGGAAAGAACACTTGCAAGATGGTACGAGGAGAAATGGTGTTGATGAGGGGAGTTCGGTGTGGAACTCTATACAAGTTGCTAGGAAGCACTTATACTAATGGGTGTAACAGTTCTGTTGTACTTGAGCAGAGAAATAAAGAAGACAAGACCAATATTGTTCCTGGAAAGAAGACCATGTTGTGGCATCAAAGACTAGGACATATTGGAGAAAAGGGCCTTTGAACACTACACGGTAAAGGTATGGTTGAAAGTATGTCTAATTGCACTCTGGATTTTGATTTCTGTGAACATTGCATATATGGTAAACAAAATCGAGTAAGATTCCCATCTGGTGCTACAAGAGAAACGAGGATCTTATAATTGATACACAATGATGTGTTTGGACCTGTTCCTATTCGATCCCTAGGTAAATCTGTGTATTATGTTTCATTCATAGATGATTTCTCAAGGAACACATGGAATTATTTTCTTAGAAAGAAATCTGAGGTATTTGATAAATTTAAAGAGTTTAAGGCTCTGGTAGAAAATCAGACAGATAAGAAAATAAAGGTATTGAGAATAGATAATGGTGGGGAATTCTGCGGAAATGAATTCAAAGAATTTTGTAAGAAGTGTGGTATAGCAAGACATAAGACTACTCCATACACTCCTCAGCAGAATGGAGTTGCAGAAAGGATGAACAAGACACTGACACTGATGGAAAAAACAAGGAGCATGCTCATCGGTGCCGAGTTAGGACAAGAATTCTGGGCAGAGGCAGTGGGTACAACATGTTACCTAGTCAATCAATCGCCCTCATCAGCGTTGGATGATAAAAATACACACGAGGTATGGACTGGAAAGAAACCCTCTCTTGAACATCTTAGAGTGTTTGGTTGTGATGCTTATGTACATGTTCCAAAGGAAAATAGTAGTAAGCTGTATAATAAAGCTGAAAAGTGTATCTTTATTGGTTATAAAGATGGCGTGAAAGGTTATAAGCTTTGGAAACCATAAACTAAGAAGACTGTTTACAGTCGAGATGTTGTTTTTAGAGAGGTAAAAGATGTTTCCAAACAAGAATTTCTACCAAGGAAAGAAGAACCTGAGAAAATAGAGCTTGAGTTGGATGATGCAAAATCTGAATCATCTGAAGAAGATGATGAAGAAGAAGAACCTCATACCGAAGTATTGAGGAGATCAATGAGAGAAAGAAGGCAACCAGAAAGGTATAGTCCACCTGATTTCCATTTCAATTTTTCTTTATCTACTACTGATGATGATCCCAGGACTGTCAGGGAAGCAGTGAATTCAGAGGATAGTAAACTATGGAATAAGGCCATGGTTGAAGAAATGGATGCCTTGGATAAGAATGAGGCATGGGATATAGTTGAGTTGCCAACTTGAAGAAAATATATTGGTAGCAAATGGTTGTTTAAGAAGAAGTTTAATGCAGAAGGTAAAGTGGAGAAATACAAAGCTCGGTTAGTAGCAAAAGGTTATTCCCAGGTAGAGGGAATTGACTTTGGTGAGATTTTTTCTCCTGTTGCTAAGTTAACTTCCA
>JASDQU010945467.1:62986-76531 GCA_032191745.1 Picea mariana
TGTTTAACTTATTTGGAGGAGCAATCAGTTGGATGAGCAAAAGACAGACTGTAGTGGCACTCTCAACTACAAAAGCTGAATACATGGCAACCACTCATGGAAGAAAGGAAGAAGTATGGTTATAGAGATTGTGTTAAGGTATTGGGTTGGTACAACAAGTAGTGAGATTAGATTGTGACAGTTAGAGTGCAATCTTCCTGGCAAAGAACCCAGCTTATCATTTGAAGACAAAGGATATTGATGTTCAGTATCACTTTGTGAGAGACATGGTTGAGGAAAATAAGGTGTTGCTGGAAAAGGTTGACACTTTGAAGAATGTTGCAGATTTATTGACAAATTCTGTGAGCACAGAAAAGTTCTCCTAGTGTAGAGAAACAATGGGCATTGTTGCCCTGGATTATTGACTATATAACCCTGTGGATCCCTGGATGCAAATAAAACAATAAGTGGGAGAATGTTGGGTATATGTTATATTCTTTGCATGTGTGTGTGTGGGCGCATCGGTTTTGAAAACTGTGTATGATGATCCCTCTATTAGTTCTCTTTATTTCATGTGCACTGGCCCCCCCTGGTTACACACAGCATTCGGGGCAGCGACCCGAAATTTGTTTTTGGGCGGTTTTTCTATTTTTAATGGATTTTGCTATTTTTAGCGGTTTTCTAAATTAATCCTAGATTAAGGGATTAGGGTTTTGGTATCTACGGAATACCTAAAAACATTCTATATATATTGTATGGTGAATGGTGAAATTCGATATAATGAATATAAGAAAGGTTTTCCCGGTTGAGGGTTTCCAGTATAAATCTCTGTGTACTATGTGAATGAGCCATTGATTAATTTTTTTTTTGCTTAAGAATCTATATGCATTTATTTACTTCGCAACTTTAGAACTTACATTAATGAAGTGTCTTCACCAAACAGGTCATCTTCGTTCCTCTAACTTTCCATGGATTAATTTTTGTTTTTCATTGGTTAAAATCGATTTTTGGGCTGGATTTTTGGGGGTACTTGCGTGTGGAGGTCACCACAGGTGCCCTGAGGAGATATAGGATCACCGCAGGAGGCTCTATAGCTGTCCTTTGGTGACTCCACACTACACAAATGACTTAGCCTACGGCAACGCAACTCAAAAAGTTTTTTAAGATGAAATTGCCAATAAAAAATCTCCAGGGAAGTAAATAAAGATGTTAATATCTATTTATGGTTCCAATGGAGGTTTTCTACGGTCAGAATGTTGGAATGGAGGGAGAGAGAGCATGAGGAGGAAGAATATTTTTTCGGGAATGACCCGGGAACAGTGATGGCCCTCTGACAGTGTGGGTTGCTAAAGTTTTTTAAGATCCAGGGTATGAGGGATCAACTGAGGCTCCTTGAATACCTAGTTCACATGTGGGATGTGAATGACCAAGATTTTCATGTGGGGGCTCATACACTTCCTATAGATATCAAGGATATCTACTTTTTAATGGGGTTGTCTCACCGTGGATCCCGAGTGACATTGACAGGAAGTAGGGGTGGTGGCCAGTCGATGAGCCACTATATTCGTGAACATTGTGTGTTGGGTACTGAGAGACATAGCGGCAAGGTCGCTATTAGGGATGTCCAGGAATTTCCCCTACAGACCATCCTTTTTACCATCACACACATGGAAGTGAGAGCCTCTCCCCATATGGCTCTTCAGAGATATTTGCAGTATGCGTTGGTGTGCATGGAGCCCCGAGTTTTTAACTGGTGTAAAGGGGTTCTTAAAAGTATGAAAAAACAACTGACCAAGTGCAGGAGTGGTGAAATGAAGCAGTTCAGATATGGTTCCATTTTGGTATCCTTCTTCTTAGAGAGGGTCCCAGTTTTACGCCTACAGGTAGAGTAGGGGGTACCTTCCCCACAGGATCCACGAATGAAGAGGTGGGTCGCCCTCATGGCACGACATGTAATTGGTCCCATCGTTAGATATAATGATGTTTTCTTCGAATGGTTGGTGACACAAATGCTCATGGTCAATGACTATGCATATGTCGGTGTGGATTTCTATGGGGATCCAGATCTGGTGCTTCCTGAAGGTTCCTAATGGGGGGACATAGGTAAGAAGGATATTTTGTTTATATCATGTTTTTGTTCTTTTTAATGATTTAAAATGTTTTTTATGTTGTTTATCTAAGGACTAATCAAATGATCTTTGATAATGCAGATATGGGACCGTATCATCCTCCAGGTTCATCCCCTGTTCAGAGGCAAGGGGAGGTAGGTCTTATAGAAGGTGAACGTGACACTGACTATGAGGATTTGGAGCAAAACCTGGAGGGACTCACTATGAACATCCCAGATGCCTCTATAGACGACATCTCGAGGCACTATCAGCACCATACATTGGGCTTGTCTGCTTCGATCAGTCAACTGCTCCATAGGGTAGCACAGGAAGTCGTGTGTTATAGCGAGCATCATCATTGATGCTATATTGTATATGAAGCCATGTGCTTCACATTTTTGATATTTTGGTCTTCAGACAAAAACACCTTTTTGTAAACTTTTATATCATTATATAAATGAGGCTTCTACTAGCTTACTTGCTTTTATATACAATGTGTGATTGGATTTATAAATGTGTCAAATGTCTGTCTAACACATAATTAGCTAATGCATTTGTTAATGTATATATATATCTAGGAATGTGTTGATATTAAATATAATCGAAATGACGTTCCAAGAGGTGAATTCATAAATATACCCTTAATAAAGTAGGACTCCGGATAGTATAAACGTTACTCAACTGTCGGACTACTAACTGTGAGTCAAGTCGAACAACAAGGTGACAGATTCCAAGTGAAACAACATCAGTTAACAACTCGATAACTGCACAGTATTCCGCGATATTGTTAGTTGCGCGATCAAGGCAAACACCATGTAGAATGATCAATTCATCCGTAGGTGCGTAGATTTCCGAAGCAACAGACGCTATGTTTTGAGTACTACGATTAGCACCATTAGCGAAGCTAATGTAGGGTAGCAAAGACACCGACATATGGAAACCAAGCACAATGCAAGGTAAGCAGTCGAGGGTTGAAACCAAACAACGAGAAAAGCACACAAGAGTAGCACAACAAAAGTATGATACACTAAAAATACAAGCACTCATGCAAAAATGACTTAAGCATAGTACTTCTTTAAGTAAAGCCCATTTCTGGGTTCACTCAAAGAAACTCCATCATAATCCACTAACTCATAAGCTCCCTTCTCCAACACTCATTTGATAATATAAGGACCCCGTCACATGGGCTTGAATTTACCGCCCCCTGGCAAATCACGATATTGCTCGTAAAGAAGAACAAGATCACCTTTAGAAAAGACACGTGGTTTGACATGCTTGTCGTACTGAGATTTTACACGCTTCTTCTAAATCTTGATGAATAAGGCAACGTCCCGACGGGTCTCGTCTAGTTGCATTAGATACAAAAGACGTTCCTCTTCAATAGAGGTATTGGGGAGAAGTTCGACGACTAGCTTCAAGGATGGGATTTCACATTCAATCGAAAAAATGGCCTCAATACCATACACTAGCTGAACTAGTGTGAATACCGTGGCAGACCTAACAAATGTCTGATAGGCCCATAATGCTGAAAACAACATCGTGTGCCAATTTGTCTTATGGATTCCTATCATCCGTCGAAGCATCGTAGTGAGAACTTTATTGATCGCTTCAACTTGGCCATTGGCATGTGGATAATAGGGGGTTGAGTTTTCATGCTGAAGACCCAACTTGTCCATAAGCTCAAACATCATAAAATTACGAAAGTGGCTGCCGTGATTAGTAACGATGGATTGGGGTACACCAAATCTAGTAATAATATGATTGAAAATGAATAGTGTTGTAGTTATCCCAGTGTTATCGAATGCAGGAATCGTTTTGGCCCATTTAGTGAAGTAATCCACAACTACAATGATGTATCCATGCCCCCCGATCGAGTGAGGGTGACATGTCATGAAGTCAATGCCCCATTTAGCAAACAAACCGACATAAACTACAAGGTGTAAAGGAGCAGGATGAGATCTCATCTTTTTATTATAAGTTTGGCAAGCATGGAATTTCTGGATGGCAGTAATGCAGTATTTAAACAAAGGAGGCTATAAATACCCTGCTCGTAAGATATTTTGGGCAGTGGCATACCCAGACATATGATCGCCACATGCTTCGGAGTGACAGTCATTCAAAGCTTTCTCAGCTTCATCATNNNNACCGAGGATGATATACTGGCGGGCTTGATATCAGATACAACGACGATCTATGCTAGAAAGACCAGGCCGCAAAGTTTGGGTTTGGAGATAAATGATGATATCTTCATACCAAATGTCATCAAAACTGATTTGAAATAAGGATTCGTTAGGTAAGGAATCCTCTACCACATATTTCATCTTAGGTCAGGGAAGGTCACATATCAGTTCAACAAAGACCAAAGATTTCTTAGATTTGGCATGCTCAAATTCCAAATCGAACTCCTGGAGAATCACTATCCATTTGGAGTACTTGCCCCCGAGCAATTGTTGAGTAAAAATGTGTTGCATGGGATTGCAATCATAAATAACGGTGGTCCTGCATAATAGGATATAGTGATGGAAACGTTGGACATCTTGGACGACTACCAAGGCCAATTTCTCCACATGTAGGTATTTTCTTTCGGTGGTCATGAGACTCCGACTCAAATAATAGATTACATGGTCGTCATGCGAATCATCTTCTTGGACTAGAACCATGGCGATGGTAGAGTCCGAAGCAGCTAAATAGAGGAAATAGTCCCGATTATAATCTGGTGGAAACAAAAGTGGAGTACAGGTGAGGGCGAGCTTCAAAGCTTCAAATAATTTATTGACAGTGTCATCCCATATAAACTTGTACCCCTTCTTAAGAAGCCGGGTAAATATTTTCATTAAATAAATGTAATTGGGGATGAATCGTCGCAAAAAGTTTTCCTTCCCTTGCAAACTTTGGAGTTGGCGAAGTGTGAAAGGAGGAGGTAAAGTCAGAATAACCTCAACCTTCAATGGGTCTACCCTAATCCCATGAATTGACACGATAAAACCAAGAAGTCAGTCGAACCCACAAAAAAAACACATTTGTGTGGGTTCAAACGTATACGATAGTAACGACAGCGAAGGAAAATGGCCCGTAGATGTGCCAGGTGATCTTGGCGATGCATAGAATGTGTCGGTAGATCATCAGGATATGGTTGTACAATGTGCTTTATGTTGTGAAAAGCGTAATACATAGCACACTGAAACGTCATACCAACATTCTTTAGATTGAATGGTAATTTCTGGTATGCAAAGGTTCCCCAAGGGAAAATGAAAACAGTCTTGTGTTGATCCATGGGTAAGATATTAATTTTATTATAACCTAAGAAACTGTCCATTAAGGAGAATATTTCTCTTCCGACAAAATCGTCGGTGATCTGATCAACGAAGGGGGTTGGGTAATTTTCCTTACGACAAGATTTGTTGATATCCCTATAATCAACGCAAACACGGATCATTCCTTGTTTCTTATTGACTGGAACAAGATTGGATACCCAATCGATTAAATCCATAAGATAGATAAAGCCAACCTTAAGGAGTTTTTCAACTTCAAGTTTGATCGTAGCGGCTTTACGAGGGTGGACTGGGAAAATTCTCTACCAAACGGGTTTAGCATTCGGGTAAGTCTTAATTTCATGTACAACGATATTAGGATCGATACCAGACATCTCTTCATAGCTCCATGCAAAAACATCACGAAATTCCCGGAAAAGGGCTTTATAAGTGGATACCTTAGTGGTAGAACGTGAGGCACCAATGTGTACATTCTCCATGATTCCTGGTTTGATTGAGATGTCAAGAGGAATAGTAGGGGAAATATTACTCAAGTTCCCTTCGTACAAGATATCGTGGGTGGATGCGAGAACAAACGAAATAATAAAAATGGCTGACGAATTCGAAATCTGTTGGTAACTCACTATGGTTTCGTGTTCTAGGAAGAGGATAGAATGATGATTCACATCGTCCCATGGGGTATCTTCCATAGAAATGACCGACATGATCATCTCATTAGTAGGGAAGACCACGTGAAACGGATTAGGAGACGTGTTAGAGAGAGAAGGGGTGTAAGGGGTTACCGATTGAATGGCTTGATAAGCTGATTCGACCAGACTTAAAGGGATTTTGTCACCATATCTAAGATAGTCACCATAGTCAGGTACTATCCACGGGTCATAAGACATGGGGGTTTCGAGAACAGAGGTGGATATCATGTTGATTGAGGCAACAAAGGGAGGAGAAATGTCAGGTGGTGGAAGGGGGAAAGTACCCATCAGAGTGGAATATTTTAGGAGACCCACACTGACATTATCGTAACCGGGAAGGGTCTTCACGATAAAAGGCACGTGGCTAGTACGAGAATCAGAATTAAAGAAGGCCAGTTGGTCAACAATAACGACCTTTCCTTGGTGCGGGAAACATAACACATAGAAAAGGGTAGACACAACTGCTCGAATGGAATCGATCCAACTACAACCAAGTAAGAGGTTGTAATCAAGAGGCGCATTAAATACCTCAACCTCAACGTTGACCGATTTACCTTATAGCGTAATAGCCAACGAAGGAAGAACACCGTAGGGTTTGAAATCTGTACCATTAAAGGCATTAATTGTATTGTGTGGTTCAGTGAGGGTAGGAGATCCAATATCTTTCCAGGTGGAAGCTCCTTCATCAATAACGGTTCTACAAATATTCTTATTTTTGACAATAACTTGGATCTGAAATGATAACTGAGAAGGAAGCCTTGGAATGTGATCTTCCAAGTCAAAGAGTATTAAATTAGTATCTGTGGGATCAATTCCACCGATGGCCTTTAACAACACCTTCTGTTGAGTGAGACAATTTTGAAGGACTTCGAGATCCGACATAGCAGAGGGTGCTTGCGCAAGGTCTTCTACAATACAGTATTTTTGCACAACACGCGCATGAGGACTAAAAGTGGAATTTCGAACAACACCCTTGGGAGGGGGACGAAGAATTGTATCGAGACTCGGTCATTCGAGATGAAGAGGACCGTTTGGAGGTGAAGTTGGGGGAGGAGGTTGAACCAATGGATGTGGTAAATCATCAACCTTCTCCTTTGAAGAAGTAGAATCATTGGTTCTAGTTGCGATTGCAACGTCATTCTTTTTAGAATCACCAGTACAGATAAGGACATAAGAAGTAGTGGTATAAGGGGAGGATTGGTCATGAATGAACAATTTGGCCTACTGCTGAGGAGGGAAAGGTTGTGACAAAATGACGGGTGTAGGAGGCTTCTCGGTCCTTTGAAGGAACTTAGTAACCTCGACACATCTTGGACAATATTTCATGTAGTGATCATCACCACAGATAAGGAAAGGATAACGAGGTTTGCGCTTATCGTTATCATCAACAGGTTGGGTTTTGGGATTTTCGGATTATGGAGCATTATTTTTATCCTCCTTATTCTTACCCTTTCCTTTCTTCTTAGTTTGATTTTTGTTGACATGCGTGGATTGAACTGAGTTATCTTTAGAAGTCTTACCGGAGGAAGGAGTAGGATTATGAGCACTCTGAACATTAGAAGTATTAGATTTGGGATTGGTGTGATTGGCATGTGTGGAATGAGTTTTTGCATGAAAAGTGCCAATCACACCATCAACAACATGAGAAGTTGTTGGAGGTTTAGGGGTAGGATTCATAGAAGGGAAAGGAGCGTCAGGGATCAAATCGTAAAGTGTACCCGTTTGTGAATAAACGAGATCTAGATATTGAGCACAACTAATCACCTACTCTTCAATGACAAAACCGCCCATGGAAACATCACAGGAAATAGGATCAATGAGTGATTTGGTAAACCACTTAGCCAATAATTGATCGAGAAGGGGAAATTTGATCAAGCATCTTCTCCTCCTCCACTCATGAATATGATAAAAAATATGGGTGGAGGAGGCTTGTTTAAAAGAAATCAAAATTTCTGTTCCAGTCTCATAACGAATTGATAGTTGGTAGTGTGTGAGAAACACCATGGATAGGGTATTAAAGTCATTAAATAAGCCTCGCTACAAATTGATGTACCATTTTGCTGCTGAACCTGTGAGAGTTCGTTGGAAAATTCGTAATCTTATGGAGTCATCCATCAATGAGTTGGATGAACACCAAAGATGAAAATTCATAGAATGATTGTTTGGATCCTCTCCTAGCCGATCGTCAAACTTAGGAATATCGGAAGGTAATTTGGCCGATATGACAAGCCAATAAGGAGAGTGCAAGATAAGATCATTCAGAATCCTAGACAAATCTGGTAAATCCAAAGTAGCAAGGAAAGGCAACTGTCGATTCACTTGTGGAAATTGGTAATTTTGAGGAGGAAGTCCTGTAGGTATACCAATAGGACCATAAGCAATTTGCAAATAATTGAGTCCTGACAGATTCAACTGTGGAGGGTTTTGAGGCATGTAGCCAACAAGGGTTGGCTGATTTGGCATGTTCCCTTGGAAAGGAACATTCGACTAAAAGTTTGAACCCCAAGTAGGATTTAGGGAACTTGGATATGGTTGTCCGAGATTGGGAGGTACAAAAGATTTAACTTGAGGGTGTTTCCCCCCTAGACGGTTGTGGATTTTCTTGGAAAAGATGATTCCAAGGTTGATTTGGTAACACAGGTATATTTTGCCCATAAACTAGGTTATGGGCTCTAGCTTGAGGTTGCCCCACAAGTTGAGGTTGTCCCCCAAATTGAGGTTGACCCCCAAAGTGAGATTTCCCCCCAACTTGAGGTTTCCCCCCAAGTTGAGGTTGTCCCCCAAATTGGGGTTTCCCCCCAATGTTAGATGGACCCCCAACTTGAGGTTGACCTTTGACAGGAATCTAAAAACCAGAAGTGATAGAAAAACTGGTGCCCCCAACGGGGTTGGAGCCACTAGGGCTAGGACAATTTTCTCCTCCAGGCAAGGGTGGAGGAGGGACATATGGCCCTTTAGAGAGAACCTGGGCAGGTGTGGGAACAAAAATAGTAGTAGTATTATACATAGGTGGAATACAAAGAGTTGACCCTGTGGATGGATTCTGGGTAGGGATAGCAATGGAAGGATTCAAATCATGATACCTAGGGGGAAGTGAAGGAGTTGTTATAGGTAGAAGTGGCGTTCCAATAGGAGCTTGAGTAACCATCACATTCTCGGTAGAAATAGCCGTAGCTTGTGGGACCATAGTAGAATGGGCCATTTAGAGAGGAAGGATCGAGCGAGAACCAACCGACAGTGGGTCTACAATGGTGGAGATATTACTGGCTGTACTAGTAAAATGGTCTAAAGGTACCATATAGGTAACAAATGTATTAGGAATATTTTATTCCATAGGTTGATTAGGGCTCGCCCCTAGATTTTCGTAAAGATCGTGTACGGTGTGAGGCGGGGTACTAAATGATGTACTATAAAGAAGTGGATCCTCTTCTCCAGAACCAATGTGAGGTCTAGTAGGGTACCTTATTTGAGGATTATCGTCATCAATGATGTCTCCCTCTGAATTTACCTAGAACACCTTTGCATTTTGTGGAAGGGGGGGAAGTCTAAATGCCTCTAAAGATTCTGAAATTTGTAAAATTTCTAAAGAGTTGGAACTTCTAGCTTGTGAGGCTACTTCGTTAATGGGTCGTTTCTCCAGGGATCCCTCTGGTGAGTTAGGAAGCAATGTGAGATAACCTTTCAGATCTTTATGGGGTAGTCCTTGCATCTTGCATGAACGGTGAGGAGGGCCAATGTTGGCCACACCAAATAAAGAAGGAAAAAAGTCTATGGCCAACAAAGGAAACAAACAACACTCACTAAGAAAATCTAGAAATCAAACCAAGAAAACAAACCTTCTTATTTCAAAGTCACTAGTTGGTGATGAAATCCAATGTCGCGAAGTCAAGACGAGAAGGGTATAGGATAAAGCGGGTGGAAAAGTTACGTTGATGACCTACTTAACGGACTTACACCCTGGTCCAATCTCCCACACATAATAGTGGGTATACCCTCCAAGGAGCCTGAGTGAGTTTGGCCAATGCTGATTTCGGGTACCGGGAAGACTTGCCCCTCCACAGTCACCTCATGTAAAGAATATATAAAGATAGGATACTAAGGTTACCAAAGACAACAATGATTCCTGGGAAACAATTGACAATCCGATCCACGCGCAAAGGCATAGTATCTATCCCAAAATCAACTTGAAAGGCTTCCACTCATCATTGTGGGTATACCTTCAAGAGACCCCCATAATATGCGCAATCTCTACACCAAGACTAACAAAGCAGGGTGAGTAACTTTGCTAGTATCAATGCCACCTCAGGTTTGACCCTTGTGTGAGAAGGGCTTCCCAGGACAAAATGTTTCAATTGGATTTTAACACTCCCTATCACAAGATACTACAATGTGTTTTATGCTTTGGAGAGTGTGACTTACAACCTATTCCAAAGCGCTAACCTAGATACTGTTGGTGAGAAGAATTTCTAAAAAATAAAAGTTACTAATAAATTTTAAGAGTACGTAGTATTCTTAGAGGCTATTGTTTACTCAAAGGGAATGGACATGAAACTAATGATGTGAATAACCTTGACCCAACAAAGTGCAAGAAAATATGATTATGCAATCATTTAATTTCGAT
Organism: Picea mariana; assembly: GCA_032191745.1. NCBI lineage: Eukaryota > Viridiplantae > Streptophyta > Pinopsida > Pinales > Pinaceae > Picea > Picea mariana. The sequence continues at coordinate 73,656 of JASDQU010945467.1, forward strand.
GAACTCTAATTATAGTAGGGGGAAGGTATTTGTTTTCAAGTACACAAGCTATGAATCAAAATTTCACTTTTTTCTGAATGAACACAATTCCAAGCAATCACAAGCTCTAAAATTTTCCAATTTGCTCTCTAAAAAAGTAAAAATAAAATTTGAATGCAAAATATTTCTTGTGAACGATTACTAAAAAGAATAATTGGTTTCAATTCTTCCTTTCCTAAATCAAATCAGAGATATAAAGGAAATATGTAATCTGAAGAAAATTAACACATTCGACACAATTCCCAAATCAAATCTTTCAATGAAGACAAAAATAAAGTGATAAGAAAGATTTTTCCAAATTCAAACAAAAATGTCTTTCAAACCAATAAGCAATCCAAAAAACAAAAATCAATCCCAAAATTTTAATCAAATCAAAGACCTTTTGTCAATCAAGCACTCAGATCTAGATCTAGAGATTATATCCTTGTTGACAAAAAATCAAGAAGCAAAAACTTGCAAAATTACCAAGAAAGACTTACAATCCCTAAAAATCACTCAAAATCAAGTTTTAAACTCAGAAAACAGTCAAGCACTGGCATCAGAAGTTCATCCCAAGAAATCAAAGCAAAACTGGGTGAAAAAAGACAAATTGACTCACTCCAGCAGATCCTACTGGAAATGTTGTAGCCTAGCTGTAGGGCACAATGCACCGATCTGAGCTCGTCACAAGCTAGCAATAGAATAGATTACGATGACGTCGCACTGGATTACATAGGCAAGATGCGATGATCAAGGGATGTCACAGGCTGTATATAGGAAATAGTGTAGTGATCTCTGTAAATGAGGAAAAAGATAAAAAATATAAATGAATTTGCAGACCAAGGGAGTCCAAGTGGATCACCCACAGACTCAGAGAGTCAATTTTAATGAAAAAAGGTAGGCCAAAAGCAAATGGACAGCAAAAAACCAAAACAAATCATATCTCCCCAGTGTAGTCACCAATTTTATTATGGGATAAATTGGTAAATGCAGACATAAACAGATCTCCCTAGATCCACCTAGATATAGAACAAAACAAAACATAACATGACGCTTTCCCTAATCTCTAACTATTGAGTTTATGAGTTAACAAGAGATGGGCCACATACCGTTTAAATGTGACTTCCTCTTGTCATTGCCATCCTAGCTCTGATCCAATGCTCTCGTAATATCAACCCTGGAAAGGAACACAAACCAAGAAAAGTGAAAGCAATGTGATAAACTCAACAAGAACCTATGTATGTGATCAAGGAATCATAAAATAAAACAAGCATAGTTTTATGGGAAAGAAACATATCACTGTATTATATTGAATTGAAAGTGGAAGATACAACCAAAAGCCTTGATGTTGCAAGTTCCCCTTTCAATGACCCTTTTCTCCAACACACACACTTGATCCAATCATTGAATGAAGAAGATCTACAATGACTTGATGAACCAAGATGAAGCTCTCAAGCACAAACTGATGTAGAGTTCCTCACACAATTCTCAGCCTATTCAACCTTCATTAACCTTAAAATCAACCTTTCTATATTTTTCCATGAGAAATCCCTCTTTATATAGGGGAAAGAGAGATGGTTAAAGAGATTGGGACGATCCCACCAAATCAAAGAAGCAAGTAAGATCCCATCTATTCGGAGTCCACCTCATCTTCTAGAATATTCCCTTCTAGAACTTTCGTGAAGCTCGACCTTTTCTTAGCCTTTTAGCATTGTCGCACCCTGGTGCACTAGCAACTTGCGGCGTCGCCGAAATCCAGGTATATTGCAGAGTGCGTCAATCAGGCATCACTGCACCCTGCAACAACCTTCCTTTACAAGGTTTTTGAGAAGAGAAAGTCAGTCACTTTCCTCATGAAGAAAGACTCTTTTTGGGAACATGAACACGCATGGTCAATGAATCACCGAGGTGACCAAAATAATGTGTAACAATGACGATGATGATTAACATCCACTAAGACCGAATTGGTCTATCAGACCTTAAGAGGGTAAGTGATTACTTCTGATTCTTTATAATTTTGTTTATGTGATTGAAAAGAATCAAGAGAAGCTTTCCAAGATCATCGTAGTTTTGTTGAGTTAAGAGGTTAGGAAGGTTGGTAGTGTGACAAATATTTTGAAAAAGAGATCTAATCTAGGTATAGGATGGACAATATAAGAGAAATTACTTTTCATCTTCAACCTTCTTAGTGTCACAAATGTGACACACTCTTTAATCCAATGGCATTTTATGAATTGACCAATGCCCAGTTTCACTATGGAGCTCATGAGAATTTGTTCTTATGTTAGAAATGCTTATTTTTTCTTTACACTTGTCAAAACAGATAGATAATTTTGGTCATCTAGTTTAGGGTTGATTACATCCTTATAATACCTTAATTTTGTTTTTTCCTCCAACTCGTTATCACACCACATTTTCTCTTTAAAGTTTGATTAATGATATTTTTAATAGTATCTTTATTTTGCAAAATGGTATCTTCCATTATTCCTCAATAGTTTAGCCAAGACCGGGAATCCTTATGTCATCCTTGCTTGAGTCGATGGTAGTTACGACTCACTTTTGAAGAAATTTTAGGAAGCCTCGTGTCTTCCATGTTGTTTAACTTGTTCTTATACATTAGGCATCTAGTCATATCCGTGCTCTCAATGGGGGAGAGGCTTGTTTCTAAGCGGATGATGGGATAGAGTGTATTTCCTGTTGGATTACTAAGAGGGGGGGTGAATCAGTAATAGAGAAATTTAATTCCTTTTAACCATATAATCCAAGTGTTATATCAATGAAGCATTATCATCCAATAACTGCAGAGTAAATAAGCAATGAACAAATGAACAATCATACACATACACAGTACACCAGTG
>JASDQU010945468.1:0-12890 GCA_032191745.1 Picea mariana
CCTGTGAACATTGCTATCTGAATCAAGTGCTATTCTGTTCAAGTGCTATTTCTGTTGCTATTTCGTATATCATTTCTGTGTATTGTGAAGATTATGCTGGATATTATACTGTTATTCTGTTATTTCTAGCATTTCGTTTCTGTTCTGCATATTTTATATATCTGGTATCTTGCATGATCTCTCTATAATCTAGACACATACCCCATGAGACATCATTATTGCATACCATTACCATCGATACAGAGTAAGAACTTTGGCTAGGTATAATAATGCCAGCCTCTAACATTTCTTCAATCATACGCTCAATTTCACTCTTCTGGGCATAAGGGTATCTTTACGGCCTGATGTTAGGAGGAACACTCTTAGGAATTAGGTGAATATCATGATCATGATTTCAAGTGGGTGGAAAACCTTTGGGAATATATTCAAATACTTTGGAATGCTTTTCAATGATCCCTTCGATATCTAGGGGAATAGATGGCTTATATGTTTGAACATATAGTGAGAAAAGTTGTGCAATAACACCTTGATGCCCCCTTTTCAATAATTTTGTCATGCCATTAGAGCTTATCAACTTATTGGGTTTCCTTTTGATACCTCTTAATTCAATTTCTTTTCCTTCCAATGAAAATTTCATGAAAAATTATTGAAAATTTAAAGTCATTGTTCCTAATGATTGTAAGCATTGGATTCCTAGTACGACATCAACACCACCCATGTCTATAGAAACCATTGGACTATTCATTACATATTCCTCCATAGTAAGATTGATCTTATTGCATTTTCCTGAGCAATTGATAGTTCCTCCATCTACAATCATTACTTGAAACTCCGTTCTTGGATATACAAAGAAAATGAGAGGTTTGGCTAATTTATAGTGAATGAAATTACGAGTACTACCAAAATATATTAGGACTATTACCTTTTTATTTTTGATATATCCTTTGCTATTGAAGGTTTGAGGAGTGCTAATTCCATCCAATGCATTACATGATATCGTGGGAGTCAACTCTTTAGAAGAAATCTCTTCTATGTTTTCATATTAAGATGGTTCTTGTTCTTGTTCTTCTTCCTCTTCACAATCTATGTAGAATAATTTCTTATCACCACACTTATGTCCCTTACTATACTTGCTATCACAATTAAAGCATAAATCTTTTTTTTTTCTTTCCTCCAATTGTTGATGTGTGAACCTTGTAGGTTGAGGCATTTTAGAAGAAGGAGAATTCTTCTCTAAATAGATGTTAGGATTGGTCCTTATAGTAGCCATAACCATATTTTTATTTTCAACATTTCTTGCCACCCTAAGTGCATTCTCCAATGATTTGGGTTCCCAAAGGAGAACCTCATGTTGAATGTTGTCTTTTAATGTTCCGATGAATACATCAGTCAAGTGCTCATCTGGAATATCTTTTACCTTTATATTCAATATTCAGAAGTTCTCAATGTGCTCTGTAACTTAACCCTTTTTCTTGAGATTTATAAATTGGCTAAATAAGGTATTTCTCTTTGTATCCTCATAGTGTTCTATCATTTCCTCCATGAAAATTTTCCAAGTGACGAGTGATTTGCGAGAAAAAAGCCATCGATACCATCGATACCATACAAATTGATTGGGTTCTAAATATAAAGAAGAAATCCGTACCTTTTGTGTATGTGGATTATGTAGGTCAAATAATTTCTCCATCTGAAGTATCCATGTGATTGAGTCCTTGCCATCAAACTTCCTCATATTGATATTAGGAACGTGGCTGGTCTTCAATCCAAAGTTGGATTTTATCCATTCTTGATTCATCTTCATTGTGTCCTCATCATGAATTTCTTAGGATACATTTTCACTTTCAGGTGTCCTTTCTATTAGGAAATTTTTTAATCCTTCCATGATCTCCTTTTTTAAACCATCCATCTTGGTATCGATTATTGCCTCCAATTTAGCTTCAGTTGAATCCATCATCCCTTCTTGTTCATCCTTTTTCACTGTCTTCTTTTGCAATTCATTTATGTCCCTACCCATTTCTTCACCTTCATCAAGAGACCCAGTAGGACTATCTGAAGGCTTGTTTGGTGTAGAAGTTCCTATTTTTGGTGGAATGTTGGCCAAGTATCACTTTTAAACCTCGATTTTGAGGTTGTTCTGCTAGACAATCTTTCTTTTGTTGTATCTCCCAAGTTTCGGTCCTTCTGGGAATGAAAATGTATATTTTGTAGTTCTATGATATTTCTTCTCTGCAATGCCACAGGTCTGATAAAAATTTGATTTTCCAAGTGGAATTTATGGTAACTACCCCACAACTTGCTGATTTTTGGCCTTTCGAGGAGATTTCACTTGCATAGTGTGCCCTGCACAAAATCATTTATATAAAATTATGAAACTTGTACCATAAATACTAAGGACTTTCCACTATCCAATTCAGCTGGTATCACTCAATTTGTATTCTCTAGGAATAAGTTATGATTGTTTTACTTGGAACACCTACTTGAGACTAGTCAGATACCCTATCTTCCACATGGTGTATCTACAAATGTAAGATGACCCAAAATATGAAATTTTTATCATAGATAACTTGATAATTCCTGTGAATAACCTCCATATTTAAGGGTATGAAATGTTACATATAATTTTTTATAATGAAAATTCAACAATGACTCAATTCAGGATGATTCCATAACCCTATCTTACACAGGCTATATCTCCGAAAGTATAAGGCCTCAGGAGATGAAATTTTAACCCAATGTAGCCTGATCTGTCTACTAAATATCCTCCTAGGGGTTCCTTCTGAAACATCGTAGAAAAAATATTATAGTGAAAATTACAAGGTGTCTCATATGTAGAAGTGAAAACTCAAGACCTTGAGATCTGATACCATATGTGAAGAACCAAATATCAATATAGCATAGAAAAACCTTAGAATAAGTACTCAATTCCTTGATAGAGAGAGAATCCCAAATAATAAGCCTCTTCGAGGGGGAAACCTCCTTATACACCACATAAATGTCCAAGTATAAGATTCTTCCAAATGAAAATGTCTCCTTGGTATATATAGGGGACTAGGAGGTACAATTACAACTAATGGACCCAAGCCGACATAAATAAAATAACACTACTAATGTAATATTCCCCAATTAACGGGTAATGTGACACTATTTAGGGATTAACATGCCCCTCCCCTTCAGACAAGTGTTGTTCGCAACACTTGAGTAATTGTGGAGGATTTTGTATAAAAGACTCATCTTATCAAGTGGAATCTTCAACAACAAGTTTCCTCCACTTAATGAGATACTCTGAAATGGATCTACTCCTTCAGTGATGGCTTCCAGGTCCAATATGATTTTTCCCTCCTCGTCAAGTTCCAGAAATATATTTTGAACTGGGATCTTATCACCTATAACCTTCTTTAAGAATGAAACATGGAAAACTGGGTGTACTCGTGAGGATGTGGGCAACTCAAATTTGTATTCCATAGTACCAATCATTTGCAACACCTTATAAGAACCATATTACTTTGGTGATAATTTATTATCCTTATTGGCTTGCATGAGGGACATCTATTTGTATGKTTGTATTCTTAAAAACACCCAATCCCCTACTTCAAAACTTCTTTCACTACGATGTTGATATGCTTGTTGTTTCATGCGATTATGTGCTATGGTAAGTTTGTCCTTTAAGATTTCAAGAACTTGTTGTTGATGCTCGATGTGATATTCCACTGCTTGAACCTTAGATTTTTATTTTAGAGAGGAAGTGATGGAAGGAGGGTGGTATCCATAGAGTGCCATAAATCGTGTCATTTTTGTTGCATTATGAAACAAAGTGTTATACCACCATTCTACCAAGAGTAACCATTTGAACCATTGTGTTTGTTTATCATAGAAAAACCAACGAAGGTAGACTACCAGACAATTGTTTAGTATCTCATTTTGTCCATTAGACTAAATCTGATAGGATGAGATATGAGCCAATTGAGTAGCAAAAAAGAAAATTATTCTGTCCAAAAATGTCCGGTGAAGATAGGATCTATGTGAATTACAATAATCTTTGGGATTGCATGTATTTTTTGAACTGTCTCTATGAATGTGAGGGAAATTGTGCTGGCTTTGAAGGGATGAGAGAGTGCGCAAAAGTGTGTGTACTTGGTCATTCTATCAACAATCAACATGATGACACTCTTTCCTTCAGAATTCAGTAACACTATGATGAAATCCATGGAAACCTCCTCCCAACGTTGATTTGGGATGGCTAATGGTTGTAAAAGACCCGGGGTCTTAATTTTTTCCACCTTATTTTGTTGGAAAACCAAACATTCTGCTATAAACCTTTGAACATCAGTTTTAAGGCCATCCCAAAAAAATTCCTTCTTGACCCTATGGTAGGTTTTCAAAAATCCCGAGTGCTCTCCTACAGGAGAGGTCTGCAATTCCAATAGTACCTCTTTTTTTTTAGATGGGATTTCTTACATAAATATAAGCGATCTTTGCACCATAGTGAATCATTTCTACATGTAAATGTATCTATTGCACTGAAATCATGATGCAACCTTTGAATGCGAGTCCACACATTTTCGTCATTCTTCCACTGATCCCTCATTTCTATTATCCAATTGGGTTGGATGATCAAGATAGCACAAAGAAGGGCCTCAACATCTTCATCCTTTCTTGAGAGTGCATCTGCCACAACATTTTTCTTCCCTTTTTAATAGATGATTTCAAAATCATAACCCAATATCTTGGTCACCCATTTTTGTTGTTCTTCTGAAGATAGTCTTTGTTCCAAGAAGTATTTAAGAATATCATTATCTGTTTTGACCTTAAAGTTCCTACTTATTAGGTAAGCATGACATTTCTTCAATGCATGTAGTATTGCCATCATTTCCTTCTCATAAATGGGTTTGTGTAAGTCATTTCCCTTGAGTGGCCGACTTTCAAAAGCCAGGGGTGTTCCTTCTTGCATTAGGACAACACCAATGCCATTTTTCGAGGCATCACATTCCATAATAAAGGTTTTTGTGAAGTTTGGTGTGGTCAAAACAAGATCTTTACACATCACCTCTTTAAGTTGTTCAAAATATTTAGTTTCCTCTGGAGTCCATGAAAATGCATCCTTCCTAGTTAGTGTCGTTAAAGGTGCTACTATTCTTGTATAGTTCTGAACAAACTTGCATTAGTAACCTGTCAAACCCAAAAATCCTCTAAGATTCTTTAATGTTTTGGGAATCAGCCAATCCATCATGTCCTTAATATTGTTAGGGTCCACCTTGACACATTCATGAGATACAATATGACCCAAATACTGTACCTCCTTCACCCCAAAGAAATATTTGGGAGGTTTGGCATATAGTTGTTGCTCCTTTAGTAGTTGTAGCACATTGTCAACACGTCACACATGATCCTCCCAAGACTTTCTATAGATTAGTGTATCATCAAAAAATACTAACACAAATTTTCGAAGGAAGGGGTTAAAAATGGAATTCATCAACCCTTGGAATGTGGAAGGTGCATTTGTAAGGCCAAAAGTCATGACCCAAAATTCATAATGGCCTTCATGAGTTCAAAATGTTGTTTTGGGGATATCTTCTTCCTTCATTCTAATTTGATGATACCCTAAATGAAGTTCCAACTTTGTGAAATAGATTGATCCATGTAGTTCATATAACAATTCGTGAATGATAGGAATTGGAAACTTATCTTTAATAGTGATCTTGTTGAGCTCTCTATAATCTAGACACATACGCCATGAGACATCATTCTTGAATACCATTACCAACGATGTAGAGTAAGAACTTTGGCTAGGTGTAATAATGCCATCCTCTAACATTTCTTCAACCATACGCTCAATTTCACTCTTCTGGGCATAAGGGTATATTTACGACCTGATGTTAGGAGGAACACTCCCATAAATTAGGTGAATATCATGATCATGATTTTGAATGGGTGGAAGACCTTTGGGAATATCTTCAAGTACCTTGGAATGCTTATCAATGATCCCTTGGAGATATAGGGGAATATATGGCTTATATGTTTGACCATCTAGTGAGAATAGTTGTGCAATAACACCTTGATGCCTCCTTTTCATAAAAATTTTCATGCCATTAGAGCTTATCACCTTACTGGGTTTCCATGTGATACCTCGTATCTCAATTATTTTCCTTCCAATGAAAATTTCATGAAAAGTTATTGAAAATTAAAAGCCATTGTTCCTAATGATTGTAACCATTGGATTCCTAGTACGACATCAACACCACCGATGGGTATAAAAATCATTGGACTATTCATTACATATTCCCCGATAGTAAGATTGATCTTATTGCAATTTCCTAAGAAATTGATAGTTCCTCCATTTGCAATCATTACTTGAAACTTTGGTGCTGTATATACAAAGCAAATGAGACCTTTGGCTAATTTATAGTGAATTAAATTATGATTACTACCAGAATCAATTAGGACTACTAACTTTTTATTTTTGATATATCCTTCGATATTGAGGGTTTGAGGAGTTCTAATTCTTGCCAATGCATTATGCGATATCGTGGGAGTCAACTCTTCAGAAGAAATCACTTCTATGTTTTCATCTTGATATGGTTCTTGTTCTTGTTATTGTTATCGTTCCTCTTCACAATCTATGTAGAATAATTTCTTATCACCACACTTATGTCCCTTACTGTACTTGTTGTCATAAATAAAGCATTAACCTTTTTCTTTTCTTTCCTCCAATTGTTGAGGTGTCAACCTTGTAGGTTGAGGTGTTTTAGAAGAAGGAGAATTATTCTCTCGAGAGATGTTACGATTGGTCCTTCTAGTAGCCATAGCCATATTTTTACTTTCAACACTTCTTGCCACCTTAAATGCATTCTCCAATGATTTGAGTTCCAAAAGGTGAACCTCATGTTGAATTTTATCTTTTAAAGTTTCGATGAATACATCAATCAAGTGCTCATTTGGAATATATTTTACCTTTATATTCAATCTTTGGAAGTTCTCAGTGTGCTCTGTAACTGAACCCTTTTGCTTGAGATTTTTACATCGGCTAAATAAGGTATTTCTCCTTGTATCCTCATAGTGTGTTATCATTTCTTTTGTGGAAATTTTCCAAGTGACGAGTGATTTGCGAGAAAAACGCCAATGATACCATACAAATTGATTGGGTTCTAAATATAAAGAAGCAATTCGTACCTTTTGTGTATGTGGAACATTATGTAGGTCAAAGAATTGCTCCATCTGAAGTATACATGTGATTGAGTCCTTGCCATCAAACTTCCTCATATCGATATTAGGAACATGGTTGGTCTTCAACCAAAAGTTGGAGTTTCTCCATTCTTGATTCATCTTTCTTGTGTCCTCATCATGAATTTATTGGGATACATTTTCACATTCAGATGTCCTTTCTATTAGGAAAATTTTCAATTCTTCCATGATCTCCCTTTTTAAACCATCCATATTAGTATCAATTATTGCCTCCAATTTAGCTTCAGTTGAATCCATCATCCCTTCTAGTTCATATTTTGCCAATGTCTTCTTTTGTAATTCATTTATGTCCCTACGCATTTCTTCGCCTTCATCACGAGTCCAAGTAGGATTATCTGGAGACTTGTTTGGTGTATAAGTTCCCTTTTTTGGTGGCATGTTGGCCAAGTATCACTTTTAAACATTGATTTTGAGGTGGTTCTGCTAAACAATCTTTCTTTTGTTGTATCTCCAAAGTTTCGACCCTTCTGGGTATGAAAATTTATTTTTTGTAGTTCTATGATATTTCTTCTCTCCAATGGCACAAGTCTGATCAAAATTTGTTTTTTCAAGTGGAATTTACGGCAACTTCCCCACAACTTGTTGATTTTTGGCCTTTCAAGGAGATCTCACTTGCATAGAGAACCCTGCACAAAATAATTGATATAAAACTATGAAACTTGTACCAGAAATACTAAGGACTTTCCACTATCCAATGCAACCAGTATCACTCAATTTGGATACTCTAGGAATACGTTATGATTTTTTACCTAGAACACCTACTTGAGACTAGTCAATAGGACTAGTCAGATACCCTATCTTCCACATGGTGTATCTATAAATGTAAGATGACCGAGAAGATGAAATTTTTATCACATATAAATTGATAATTTAAGTGAATAACCTCCATATTTCAGTGTCTGAAATGTTACATAAAATTTTTTATAGCAAAAATTCCATGATGACTCAATTCAAGATGATTCCATAACCCTATCTTACACAGGTTGTATCTACGAAAGTATAAGGCCTCAAGAGATGAATTTTAACGCAATGTACCCTGATCCATCTACTAAATATCCTCTAAGTGATTCCTTCTAAAACATCGTAGAAAAAAAATTATAGTGAAAATTCCAAGGTGTCTCAGATGTAGCAATGAAACCCCAAGACCTTGAGCTCTGATACCATATGTTAAGAACCAAATATCAATATAGCATGGAAAAACCTCAGAATAAGTACTCAATGCCTTGAAATAGAGAGAATTTTAGATAATAAGCCTCTTCAAGGGGGGAACCTCCTTATACACCACATAAATGTCCAAGTACGAGATGCTTCCAAATGAAAATGTCTCCTTGGTATATATATGAGACTAGGAGGTACAATTACAACTAATGGACACAAGCCGACATAAATAAAATAATATTACTAATGTAATATTCCCCAATTAAGGGGTAATGTGACACTATTTAGGGCTTAACAAATGCCATCATAATGGTGATGACATGCATTACACAAAGACAACAAAATTTCTAGGTTTTTTTTTTAAATATACCTAGGAGGAATAAATCGCATGACTATTCTGACATGAATTACTTAAGAAACAACCACCATAGCTTATATAAAATTATTGAGATAAATTTGATTCTAGTGAGATGCATTACACACGCGAACAAAAAATGTAGGATTTTAATTATAAAACAAACCTAGTAGCTAATAAAAAAATTAATACTCGTCTAATTTCATGGGTTGAGCACCTTACCTAGTTTGTATTTGTTGATTTATGAATTAAGATAAAGCTCAAGGAGGCCATTGGTTCAAGGGACAAATATATGTTCAAATGTTGGCCTTCAAGAAATGCAAAGAAGACACCAAATGAGATGTAGAGAAAAGGAAAAAAAAATGTAGAGCAAGGACTAAAATAAATGTGGAGCATGTGGCTAAAGTAAATGCAATGCAATAAGGATAAACATAGTCAAAAACAAATGCCAATAATGCATGGTATCTAGGTAGTAGTTTAAAGGAAATGCATAGTGGTTTATAGATGGAAAATAAGATCAAGGGCCAAAGGAAATGAAAAGTCGGAGGACCCCTATAAATGTGGAGTAGGGACAAAACAAAATTACATAACAAGGACCAATGGAAGGTTTTGAGTAGGAAGACACCAAAATGCATTGTAGGTGACCTTGGAAATGTCGAGATGGGAGGATGGAGGATGGAAAGCTATTGCATCTAAGGAAGAAATATATAGTTTTGTAATGTTTCTGTAGGTGGTCGGGTTGATGCCAATACCATTATAGATATTTCATTGGTGCCATGAATGTAGGAGATGCCATCACTGTGATGGAAATCATGTGATCACTCTGAATGGCCAAGTGAGACCACACTAATTTATTGTTTGAAGTGATCGTTGAATCAATGATTGATAGTATATCTAGCACATGTCATGTCATAGGGTTTCCTTAATTCTTATAACTAGGAGAGAGACATTAGAGGTTGGGGTTGCCTTCATGGAGGTCGTTACAAAGAAATTCTCAATGAATATAGGCCACGTCAATAGTAAGAAATTAAGATGCCAACACAATGCCACAATGTTGGAAGAATAGTTGGTGCACCTCACCATCACCCATTGCAGACTACATTTATCTAGTTGGTTAAGTAGTTACGAGGTTTGTAACAAAAAGGGAAAGTTCCTTATATAATTTTTGATAACGGATGACTACATGATATGTTTGATGTCTATTGTCTCAAAAATATTTGGGCTCCACCTGAAGCTACCATAAGGAGACTATATGATGTGTTTCAAGATGAAGTTGTTTACCATTCCCTAAGACCAATAAGGTTTATAAGATAAATAAAAGCAATCAAATAAATAATTTTTTATCATTTCATTTCTAGATTTGAATGTGAGCCACAAAAGGTTAACTAGGTTCCTAAAAGTGGGGTATTGTTTTCCCCCACCAAGGTTGAAATCTCACAAATATGGTTTATTTGTCATGTGCTTATAGTTTTTGCATGTAGTGACTTAATAAGTGGACAAACTCAATGTTCCCACCTAATTTGAGGGAAATGTTGACTAGATAAGGTTAATGTTAGATAATGGTCAATTCAAAAAACAATTAAAATAAGCCAAATAAAAATAATAATAATAATAATAATAATATCTCTTCAATTAAAAAAAACAATTATATACACTTTAAATTCTAGTGATTTAAAAAAATTAACAGTAACTCTTCAATAACAATAACACCCAATGAAATAAGAAAAAAAAAAACATTACATTTTAAGAAATTGGATACCTCTTATTGTTATTTAAAATTTAACCATTATTTTATTAATTTTTTTATAAAATCTAAAAACCTTTATTATTATTTTATTTCTTTTTGGTAGGATGAAAAAAATCTGCGTTTGTTATAAATAGGACCCTCGGTCTTTATAAAGAACTCATCCATGGTATTGTTTCTTGTGACTGTTGTAGCTTCAGGGTTTGCGATTGTTATAGCGTCAGGGTTTTGCAGCGTTCATTCGAAATATGGATTTGAGGACCCTCAGTCTTTATAAAGAACTCATCCATGGTATTGTTTCTTGTGACTGTTGTAGCTTCAGGGTTTGCGATTGTTGTAGCGTCAGGGTTTTGCAGCGTTCATTCCAAATATGGATTTGAAGTTTGTTGGCATCCTCTTTATATTTGGAGGTTGTCTGGTAGCTGTTTTTCTTCATTGTTTAGACCGATTCCTTTTGAGAAGAAACCTACCAGGAATTACCTGGCCCGAGCAAGTGCTCTCCTCATAAGTGTGATCTCCTTTTGGACAGCGACTTACCCCATATTCCTCCTCCTCCATATGAGCATGAGTACTTACCCCAGTCCTCAGGTCCCACAAATACTCGACCAAGTTTCTTCGACTGGGCTTCCTGCCGTGCTCCTCCTCCCCATTCATATGAGCATGACTTACCCCAGTCCTCAGGTCCCACAAATTTCCTCGACTGGGCTTCCGGCCGTGCTCCTGCAAATGAACCTCAATACAACTCAAAACCTCACGCCCAATGGAGTCTGCAAAACCTCTTTCAGCAAGTTTCTTCGACTGGGCTTACGGCCGTGCTCCTTCAAATGATGGCAATTAGATACAAGTAGACTTCCGTTCTTTGTAATACAGTTTTGGCATGGTATATAGTTTCATTTTAATGATGGCAATTAGATATAGGTAGACTTCCTTTCTTTTCAATCATTTTTTCTGAAATTTAATGGAACTATACTTTACAAAATTCTAAAGGAATTTGAAGAGAGAATTTCTATCAGAAGCATTATAAATTACCCTTATTACAGATCTTATTACAGACGACATTTTTAGTATCATGTAGTGACTTAATCATTGGTTCACTGAGTTGTCCATGTTGCTAGTTGGATACAGATTATTTAGCATTCAAAAAATAGAATGCAAAGATGGCATTTTTATTGAGTGGTGCATGTTGTCAGTTGGATGTAGATTATTCATCATTCCACTGATAGGATGAAAAAGTAGTGAGCAGATGATTCACTCATTGCATGGTATCAATGTTTCTCACTGTTTGTTACTGTTGATTGGATTAGTATTGACCCCAATTTCAATGTCAATGTTGTGTATCTGATTTGTGGGAGAAAAAGTCTATCACCCTTAGGCATTTAACCCAACCTCCAAAGCAGTAGTAATGATAATAATACAAATCCAAGGAAGGTCTATGTCTCTGTCTATGTATTTATCATTTAACTGATTTATGTATTCACCATACAATGAAAAGATAGTGAACAGATGATTGACTCAGTGCATGATACTCAATGTCTCTCAATTAGATTAATATTAACCCCAATGTGACTACCGATATGGATCTGATTTGTTTGCTCCTAGTGTGCTGAGAAAAAGCCGAACACCCCTCCCTTGGCATTCAACCCAATGAGCAGGGCAGGGCAGGGCAGAGCAGTAGTAGCAATGATAATAATACATATCCAAGGGAGGTCTACGTCTCTGTCTATGTATTCGGCCGGCAGCGTCCAAGGGACGTTTACGTCTCTGTCTATTTATTTGGCAGCCTCCTCTCCGCCGTTACTTTGTATCTATCCGTCTGCACGTAGTAGCAGGCCATACCGGACCTGTTCAGCCCAATGGGTTCACATCCTATGGACAAAACATATGTGAAAGATTTCCCAGTTGTCGACCTTCACAGGGACCAGTTATTGGCACTTCAAAATCGAATGCGAGCTACCGCCATGAACAAATTGCCCGGCAACATAGGCGCAGCTTCTACTTCAGTGACAGGTAAACAACCACCCAGGTAAACTTCCACTCGTAGTTTCTGATTGTTCTTTTTCTTCGATTTCCAATACAGGATGTGATTCGGCTCACGTGATTGGCATGGACGAATGTAAGGATAGTCTGCTGCGCAGCCAACTGGAGAAGCATTAATGAACAATCTTTTATAGTTGGCAATTTTTTTTAGTTGGAGCTATGTGAGAAACGTTGTCATCTTTTACAAATAGGTTGGATTCGAATCCAAATAGGTTGAAAGTTGATTGTGGTTTTACAAATAGGTTGTAATCCAAATCGCTAAAAGTTGATTGTGATTATATTGAAAGCACCTAGCAACAGCTCTTTTTTTTTTTTTTTTTTGAAGTTGAAACGATCAGTGACGCTCATATCTTTTTT
>JASDQU010945468.1:13313-33502 GCA_032191745.1 Picea mariana
TTTTACAAATTTGATGGAATCTAATACATGAATTTATATTTGAAGGTTTTACAAATTTGATGGAATCTAATACATGAATTTATATTTGAAGGTTGGTTGTGGTCATATTGAATGTTGATTGTGGTTATATTTATGGTTATATTGAATGTTGATTGTGGTTACAATATAAGGAAGTCAGTTATATAATTTTTAATATAATTTTTAAAAAACTATTTAGGTTTATTTTACATGTTTGAAGATGTTTAACATAGATATAAGATTATTATTATTTATTTATTTTATTTTTTATTTTTTTAAGTTGGAGTTAATGATATCTTTGTAGTACTTGTTTCTTTTCCTATTTATAACATCTTTGTATTATATGGAACCACCAAAGAAAGCAACATCCACACGAAAGATATCGTGAACAAGAGAAAACACAACATCACCAAAGGTTGAGGAGACTCCGAGAGCATCAACATTGAAGGGAATGTTTCCCTGGGACTACATTCCGTGGAGGAAGAATTATGCCACAATGACGTTAAAGAACGATGCTAAGTGTCCTTTGATGATGACCAACATCCCATATGCGGTCATCATTAATGAGGATATGCTAGGAAATGTGTCACAACTAAGATATGAGACCACGACATCACAGATACAATGAAGTTCTTGAACTTGCACAGAGAAAATACTTGGACTTGAAAATAGATCTAGTGATGGGCCAAACTATACATGTCCCAAAGGTATGGGCCCAGGATTGGAATGAGTTGGAATACTAAATTTGTTTGACATTCCACACTTTGGAAGGAGTGACGAGGTTAATGCATGTGTCAATATGTTGTTAACCTATGTGCATGGAAATTACTTATGGTTGAATAGGCCAATTTATATAGACACAAATCTCATTGCTCGAATCACTTGCTTGGGAAGATCCCACCTTGTTGTTTGAAGACAAAAAGAATGAAAAGACTGCTAGACTCCATGAAGGAGAAGTACTGCACGGTTATAAGTGTGCGTGGCTTGGATGTGTCAAGTATATGTGACCCAACAATATGAATTGTGATGCAAGCATTGGCATGCAAGTTGATGAGAAAGTGCAGGAAATACCAAGTTCCCACAACAATGATAACTATGACTGAGAAGTATGTAGAAGGGGTATTGATGATCTAGGCATTGTTTTTTATTAACTAGTTCCTCATCGATTTCGTGGAAGCATAATATGGAGGCATGGAATTCCACTATTCCTAGTTGTTAATTTTGATTGTGTTCACAACATGAAAATAACTAGAGGATGTGTAGTTTATGTGTCCGAGTGGTAAGTTGTGCTTGGCTACCAAGTATCCTAAATTCTGGAAAATGATGAGCAAAAGAAGATAGATAGACACCAAAATTGAGTTCATTCTATACAATGAAAGGATTAGGAATTCTATCCACAATACACCACATATTTCACCATACCTTGTAGAGGCATACACATTGATTGCATGATTCTAGGAAGACTGTCATCACATACATATATAAGAAAAGAAATACCCCATAGAGGAATGGGTCCAGACAAATTAAAGAATCATAGAGGAGTACATACAATTGATTATGCAGGATTGGGAACTAGAATCGATGGTTCCTTTGAACCAAACATGAATGGAGCACCTTGAAAATGAAGAAGAAGACCAAGGAAATGGCACAGGGAATGCCAGAAAGAAAGTACCAAAGGCATGGGATAAGAGGAAGGACAAGGGTAAGGGGACAACAACATATGTTCGGAAGAAGATGAAATCTCATAAAAAAACAACAATCTACATGTTCATGGATGATGATATCGATGGGATAGACTGCCAAGTGAGGGATGTCGTAGAGGAGGTAGCTCAAAGAACGTCGCACAAATAAGAAGAACTGCACCAAAAGGTGCAAGAAGAGTTAATGAGATTGCAACAACTATTGGAGGAAGTAAGTATACTGTGAGGATAAATATCTAATGAAGGACCAAGAACAAGTGTGATTTGGAAGAAAGGGCCACCACCTCTTCAGTATCAGAGATAAAAATAGGGTGCATAGTTTTGAAGATCTTGCTCAACGTAATTGAGTTCCCCACACCATAGATGAATGAGAAGACACGATTACTAAGTCACCTGGAATTAGTCATTTCACATATGCCAATAAGAGAACTACAAGGCTTACAGACATGTATTGCACAGGAAATGCAATTTTGGGCATATTCAACATCAAAGGAGTTGGATAAGGTAATGACGAATAAGGAAGAACTGAAAAAGGATTATATACAAAAATTTTGGAGGAGAAGGACAAGATCGAGAAAAAGGTAGAAAGTATATTGAAGGATAAGGAAGAGGTTGAGAAACAAGTAGAGAGGATACACATGGTTGTCCATAAACTATATAAGGAGATTCCAAAGGTGTCAATGGTGGTAGAAGCCACACTTGAGGAATATGTACAAAAGATCAGTGAGTTCATTCAAGGATTCCACACCGAATCAAGGAGTTGGAAGTGAAAACTACACTAGGGACACCACCTGAGGAGAAGGAACAAAAAAAAATAACAACCATAACCTCATTAGTAAGCATTAAGAGTCTAGATGAAGAGTGCATGGAGTTATGCGAAGAAAGAATGCATCTTTGGAAAAGGTTGACAAAGGATCCAAAGATGAAATTCGATGAGGAAATATTAAATAATGCACAGGAAAGGAATGAAAGGCCACAAACAATATAAGCACATTGCCAACATCTGAGTGCATAGTAGCCATCCCAGCGAAAGGAAGTCATACAATGAGATAGATCAAATAAGGGAAGAGGAGAAGAATTAAAAAAAAAAAAAAAAAATCCCGTAAAGGATGAAGCACTTAGGGTTATAGGGGAATTGGTAGTTTTGCAAGTCATGGTTAAGAAAGTGGCACAAGATATTGAGTAGAAGATCATGACCCTAACTACATAGGTAGTAGACGAGAGTGTGGAGAAAGAAGCCAAGGTCAAGAAGGAAGTCACTACAACAAGAGAAACCCTCCAAAATTTCATGGAGTCATGGAAGGGTATGACGCAACAAGAATAAGTTGCTCGAGATGATCCATAGGTGAGTGTTGGGGGCATTATGGATAGGTATTTTGAATAACTAAGTTTTGAAGAGTGTGCACAAAAGTAGAAAAGGGAGCAATTTGCAAGGTTAAAGAAGAAGTTAGAGCATGCAAAAATGTATGAAGAACAATAGTTAAGCATGTAGGCGTGAAGTAAGGAAAATCAACATGCAAGCACAAAGGAAGGAAAAGTATCATGCCAGAAAAAGTGAAGGAAAACAACTAGGACATATTCGAGTTCTGCAATAAACTATTAGGGTACTCATCCCTAAATCTATGTATAAATATGTGATGGATTGGGGAAGAATAGGCTACTGAGAGTAAGATATTAGGTTGTGTATGAGTGAGAATATTTAATAGAGGTTTTGGAGAGATTTTGTAGAGAGAGAGAGGCTTTCATTGCATAATATATAGTTATGTCTCGACATTATGATATGTTATATATATATTAAGCATAGTGCGCTAGTATGGTGATTTCATGAAAACTAATATATAGGCCATTTGTTGCAGATGTAGCCCAAGGATTGGGTGAACCACATTAAATCTCATGTCTAAATGTGTCCTTCAATGTGGTTGTTCATAGATGTTATATTTATGCATGATTAGTATAGATTTGTTTACTATATAATTAGTGTGTGACAATAATGAATGATGCAGTGGGTTAATTATGTTTTAATCTATGCTATAATGGTTATGCAGAATAGATTTTGTTAACTAATCAAAGGATATGAAATAAATATATTACACACATGGTGGATAAATAGTAATGGATATGAAGATATCCTCACACCCCCTCATCCCTGTAGAAAATTGGTTATGATATCCCCGCTAGATACCTCTAGTGACACTTCACTTGCATGGAAGTGATGCCGATAGGGTCAAAGGGTTTTGTTGGTTGTCTAAATTGAACCTAGGGTATTATAACTACACACAAACAATGGTCATGGTGTTTATTTCCATATCGTAAATATCTCGTGTATTGTGCTTTATCTACCTTCCTTTCACACTTTCTATGATCAGCTGTATTTTTGGCACCCAAACGTTTGGGTTAATATCATGCACATGTGCACAAATGAATTCATACACAACTGTTTTAGTTTTTTTTTCTTCTCAAGTAGTTGTGAAAACGGTGACATGAGGCATGAACATGACATAAGTTTTGTTAATGCACGCTAGTTCCAATTCTTCCAATGCACACCAGTCTGAGTTTTATGATGTGCACCACAAACCAAGAAGACACCACATGCACATCAGAATCCTGAAAAGAATATTTAGGAATTATCCATGAATGATTACTATAGGCAACACGAGAGATCATGGAGCAACAAGAAGAAGAGTTGGAAAGATAGTTGAGAATGCCACGATTCAAAAGAGGTGTTGTGGAATGCATGTGAGTGATAGCTGTGTGGGACTAGTAGTTAGAGGCGTTAATGGTGCATAAATGAAAGCGCCAAAGCACTAGAGCCAAGAATAAAATAAAAGGGATCAACGACAATAGAAGGAACGTTAGTTATCTATTCAATCAATTGGTCACTAAGGGGGTATAGTTTCTTTTATTTTTTTTGTTGGTCATTGTCATTGAGCTCACTTTGAGACTATGTTTCGCAATGTCTCTAATTGTAATACCGATTTTTTCGTAAGTGAAAAATCTAGAGAGAAGCATGTGGTGCTACATAACGTACTATTGGGAAAATGTATAAGGGAGAAATGTTCTATTGTTGTCAATGAATAAGTTTCTTCATGTACGTTTTGAATGATTGAAGGATAATAATAAAGCTACATTGATTATGTACCTACAATGTGTTAATTAGATATGTTTTTTTATGTTATACATTGTCGACTATTAAGTAATATGCAATGGATTATATGGATTCCAACTTGAATGGATCCTTGTGTAACTATCCCTTCATCATCGACACAAGACTAGATGGTCCTTTTGATCCTCATGGCATCTCAGTTGAGACCTTCCTTATTCTTGGCTGATGATTGATATGTCGATGCCTTGGGGTTTTTTTCGGTCACTCTATATGAACCCTGGGTATTAAACCACCCAGTGTTAAGGAGGATTTCCCACAAGCATGAAATGACCCAAATTCAGATTCGTACAAAGTTGGATGTGATCGTGAAAAATAAAAACTTTATGAATCATTGAAGACGATGACTTCACTTCTCTTTCAAGATCCATCTAATCATATTTTCGGGTTGGTTCTCTTCAGCCCAACGGGTTCACATCCTATGGAAAAAGGATATGTGAAAGATTTCCCAGTTGTCGACCATCACAGTGACGAATTATTAGCACTTCAAAATAGAATGCAATCTACCACCCTAAACAAATTGCCTAACAACATAGGCACATCTACTACTTCAGTGACAACTACTTCAGTGATAGGTAAACAACCACCCAATAGTTTCAACAAGTTTTTTCCACTCCTAGTTTATGATTGTTCTTTTTCTTCAATTTCCAATACAAGATGTGATTCGGCTCATGTGAATGGCATGGATGAATTGAAGGATATTATGTTGGGAATCCAATGGGAAAAGCATTAATGAACACTATTTTATAGTTAGCAATTATGTAGGAGTTTTTTTTTTTAGTTGGAACCATGTGAGAGACGTTGAAATCTTTTACAAATAAGTTGGAATCCAAATAGGTTGAAAGTTGATTGTGGTTATATTGAAAACACACAACCACATCGTAATCCTCTCATGATATCTTTTACAAATTTTTTACTTTATTCTATTACTTTTTTCTTCCTCACCTATGTGGACAGTTATAAAAATGACAAGTATTAATATTATTTTTACCTTATATGGAGGCCCTTAAGACTCATTGTCCCCATGCAATATCCACATGTTCCTTTTCCCCAATTTTTGCACTATCTTTTCAAATTTTCTGATTTTTTTTCCCAATCCATCCAATTGATAATGCATCTTAACAGTGAAGAGGACATAATATCTGTAAACTAGGTGATAAACCATATGTGGGTTTGCATCATATGTTTCCTTGTGTAGGTGGGAGAATAGGGTTTCCTATGGCACTTAAGAACATTCTTATCACTTTTGATCCGAATTATTTTGTGAACAAAATGAAGGAAGAGATATAATAGTGAAATATATAGAAATATTTCAATAAACACATAGATACAGTAATGCACAATTTTTATTAATGAGATAATGTACAAAAACTCTAAAATTATAGAGTGAATGACTCACTAGAATGGTGGCAGTTTATCTATGAGAAGAGATGTGATGAATACACTCATTCGCAAGAATATTATGATATTTATAATGAGGCTTTAAAGGAATTTTTATCATAAATAAAATCCAAAACCCTAACCCCAGAAGATGAAATGACAAAATGTTTTTGGGCCCTGATAGGGGTAGTCGATACGTCAACTTCCTAGCAATGTAAGTTTTGTGTACAATCTCCATTTGGGAAGCATGATATCTTGTTTGAAAGGTCTAGTTGAGGAGTACATATTCCATTCAACTTGTACCATGCCTTATGATAACGTTTGGGTTTTGTCGTTCCCAAGAAACATGGTTTAGTGCTTTAAAATGACCTTGAAAGTTGAGCACCCGAAAAACCATAGAAAAAATGCCAATGTGGACACCCTTGTTTTGAGCCAGTGGAATAGGTGGGTGGCCACCAACTTCCTCCTATATCAATCCTACCTCCTTAGGAAGAAATGATCTCCATTGTGAGAAGTTATCAGGGAAGCTTTTGTTGAATTTGAATATTGGTGAGTTAATTTCCTTTCTAAATAAGTTGTCCTGCTTAGATTCTTCAAGGATGTTATGAAAATATTGTTGGAGTGGTTGGATCTATTTAACCAATCTAAATGCATGATATCTCAGAGTGTGGGAGGACTCTATCGATGAATATGTAGTAGGAATATCTTGGTTCTCTTATACAGTCTTGTTGATATGATTATGTTGTGATAAAGGATCTTGGGTCGAGGCTGCAGTAGTTGCAGTGTCCTCTTCTAAACAGATTGTGAAGAGGCTAAAATTTGTGATATGTGAGATGACTTTGGCTCACTATTTTTCTAGGAAAATAGTCAGAATTACCTCTGTTATCCTATAGGAATAACCCCCTACATTAAAATTAATGCTATGGAGTTGAGACTCATAAATATAATGACACCTCCACATATATGGCTAGCCTAATAAAGAATCACATAATTCCAGTGGGGAAACATCACACAATACCTCAACCTTGAAGGGATTGATGTCATATGATAGGTGTCACTACTAGCTGACATGAAGATCTCATCCTTGGTGGAGCCATCTGATGTTGTATGGCTACAGGTGTGGTGTTGTAGGAAAATCCAACTTCTTGATGACCTCTATTGAGATAAGGTTCTTTTGAATTTTGATATCAACAATAAAATGCAGTGAGGTCCCATTCACCCACATATGTGAATGGAAAATGCACTCCCCCTCCTTAGGATTCTCTAGTTGGATTGTTGCAGATGCGATAGTAATAGTGGGTTCTGCGAAAAACTCTGATTCAAGGATCAAATCTGTTTCTTTGAGCTTGACCACCAATGATGTTTTTGAGCGACATTCATCGGTGTTGTGCCAATAGATTTTATGGAAGTCACACCACTTCCCATTGTCCTTCTTCGTCTTCCCATTTCTCTTATTTTCTTATGGTTTGGAATAGTTATCTTAAGGTTGACTATTCTGTGGGTTAGGGATTCCTTTACCATACTTTGGTTGTTGTGAATTTGCAGACCCAAATTCTCACATGTTCTGTTGCTTGAATTTCTTCTCGATTTTGACAACATATCTATAAGCAACTCCTAGTGATGTAATGCCTAAAAAATTCATTTTGGTATGTATGTACCTATGTAGAGCCTCACGGTATTTCATAACCAGATTCCTATGAGATTCTTTGATACCCAACTTGGTGTGCAAGGTATGGAAGGTATTTATGAACTCCGACACTATTTGGTCCCGCTTGTGAGGCAGCATGGTCCATCTCATGTACTGGTCATCATAGTTTCCCACAGGGTAATATTTCACCTTGACCACATCCATAAAAAATAACAAGTGGTTTCAACCCCAAATATTCCAAACTACTCTATCGATTTTTTATCCGAGTAAGTTTCCCATCAATGTTTAACATGGGGGAGAGCCTTAAGGAGTGCAAAGATGATATTTTTTCTGTCAGAAAAATTGTGAACATAGAAATGACCTTCTACAAATTTAACCATTTTCCCAAAGAATCCACATCAATTTGAACTTAAAATATGAGAATATCAAAATTAAATGTGGTAGTG
Organism: Picea mariana; assembly: GCA_032191745.1. NCBI lineage: Eukaryota > Viridiplantae > Streptophyta > Pinopsida > Pinales > Pinaceae > Picea > Picea mariana. The sequence goes on from JASDQU010945468.1 coordinate 21,666, forward strand.
TCTCCAAAGTGACTAGTTGATGAACACATGCCTGTTATTCTCAAAAATCGTTGAAGGATTTAGGAAAATTCTCTAACATCTCATTCCTCTATTGTGCGAGGGATTCTATAAGAAACAACTTGATGGGATATTATTCTCCCTCGTTCCTCTTATATTCCTCCATGGGAGGATGGTTGGGATGGAAAGAGAGGTTATCCTCAAGGGAAACTATCTCGAGACCCAACTCTCTATATCCTAACCTCGTCGAGGACATGTACAAGAAACGAAAAGGAGTAGCCTTCTCTAAAACCATTGATATGGATTATTCTAGAACGAAATGAAGGAAGAGACATAAAAATTAAATATATATAAATATTTCAATAAAAAAAAAGATACAATCATGCACAATTTTTATTAATGAGAGAATTTACAAAATCTGTAAAATTACAGAGTGAATGACACGTTAGAATGGTGGCAGCTTATCTCAAATTAATAGATGTGATGGCTATGCTCATTTGCAAGAAGATGATGATATTTACAATGAGGCTCTAGAGGCCTTTTTATCATAAATAAAATCCAAAACCTTAACCCAAGAAGATGAAACGCCAAGAGGTTTATGGGCCTCGATGGGGGTAGTTGGTACGTCAACTTCCCAAGGGCATAAAGTTTGCATAAGATCTATGTTTGGGGCACACAATAGCTCATTTGAAAGGTCTACCTGAGAATTACATATTCCCTTTAGCCCAAAATATGCATTTGACTATTGTTTGGTTGTTATCGTGCCCAAAAAACATCATTTAGGGCCTCAAAACGACCCTAGAAATTCAGGACCCGAAAAACCGTAGAAAAATGGCCAATGTGGAAACCCCTATTTTGAGCCTATGGAATAGGTGGGTGGTCATTGATTTCCACCTAGATCAACTTTGGACCCCCTTTCCCCTCAACACGTTGGAAAGGGTTCCATGATTTTCTCATTTCTTAAGTGGTGGGCAATGAATGTGGCTCAACTATTGATGTGGTGTATTACATTACACAATCGGAAAAGGTGGTAGTTGTGGGATTCAAGCAATCACATAAGTAGAAAAAACAAATGCTATCTGCTAGAAATTTCATTTTATATCTCTACTTCGCCATGATTTGAGTGGTTCCTACCATGAGACACATGTATCATAATTATTAGAACCAACTCAAGAAATGAAGATAAATACATTGTAATAAAACAACATGTAATGGGTTTTTCTATAGAATAATGAGAATCAAAATAAAACATGTCCAACATATAACACTGACATGATGTGCATTATGTGCATTACATAAAAGGAAAATTATTTATAATTTTGCAGATTAAAAAACAAACCCAACCAACATATATCTTGTTATAACACTAGAATGATGCCAATGACAAGCAAAGATAAACGAATAGGATGATAAAAAGTGTATAATGAAAATTCCTACAATACAATGAGAATGACCCAAAAAAAAAGGGGAGATTAGGCCTATATATTTCTATAACACTAACATGACTATGATGCTATGAATTAGAAAAACATAGAAAACTTTGTAGGTTTTATGCTAAAATGATAGTAGGCATATATCCTACTATAATATTAGCATGACCTCCATGACATGAATTCGTTTAAAAAAGGTAGAAATATGGGGTTTCACTTTATAAATAAACAATATTTGCATGGGATTATGGGTTATAATTTAACAAAAAATATTGTTGTGCATCTCAAAAACTATTCATAAAAAAACAAGCTCATGTAGAGCCAAAAAATATTCAAAAGACTTTAGGGTTTCCTTTAAAAAAAAAACCTAGCTAACATGTATCTCTCTAGAGCAATAACATCATAGTGATGGAAACTATTAGAGAAAGACAAAAAAATCTACATGTTTTCCATTAAAAAAATACCTAGCATGCATATTGTAATGTTGGTATAGCCATCGTGATATGAATTTTGTAAAAAATGACACAAATATGGATCTTCAATTAAAGAACAAGAAAGAAGAAAAAACTCCAAATGATTATGGGTCTTGAGTTAATAGAAAACATATTTTTCATCTGGAAATCTATTTAGACAAACCAAAGCTTGGCAGAACTAAACAACGAGATAAATATTTCAAAACTTTCTTTTAAAGAACAAATCTAGAAAACATATTGTTACATAGAGTTTCCCTTGTAGACAGATGAAACCTTCCTTGGATTCCTAAACCCCTATTCTAAGACAGAAAAACTACAAGTGGACACTAACATCCCTTTAAACTCATTTTAACCTATCAAAAAGAGAGAGGGAGAAAGGGCATGATGTACCTTTTTATGAAGTTTTTCCTCACCACTTTCAATCTGTGAGCTCCATATTCAAACCCTGTGGTGCAGCTTGATACCTGGAAAATGAAACAAAGAGAAATGACTATCTCCTACTCTAGTTGATTAGGTAAAACAAATCCATATACAAAAATTAATACAATAGTAGACAAACACATGCAAGAATACACAAGCTTGAAAGAAATAGGCCAAGTTTATTTAATGAGAACTAAAAGAGAATACTTACAGACCAAGAACAATGTTGTAGTAGCCTCTCCAATCTCTCCTCATCCACAAACCCTTGCACAAATAATCCCAAATCAAAATGATGATACTTCACTGATTTCTTCCTCCTTTTTACCACGGAAATGCCTCCAATTTATAGGATTTTAGAGGTTCAACCACCTTGAGTATTTTTGGAATAGGTTGAGGATATGGCTCCATAGATTGTGATTCTTTACTAAGATATATCCATGGAGTAGGATTCGAACCAAAAAGAACCAATCCTTTCAGATTTGTCCCTTAGAAGAAGGTGGGATTCACCAAGATTTCCTCCAACCAACAATGGTGGTCCCTTTATGATAAAGAAACAACACCATGGAACACCCTTAGTATGGCATAGAGAGAAATAACACTCCCTAACTATGGGAAGGGGAGCTCCAATCTTCTAAAATTCCCAATAATAGTCAAAATCCCATGTAAAACGATATGCTTCGACTACCAAATGATGGGTATTTTTCTTCTAAAATGATTTGGGGGTTGCGACAAGTGTTTTTGTGGTGTCGATTGAGTCAAGACCCTTACTAAAAGTGTGTGAAGCATTCTACCACACATGTGACACTTGCGATGGTTTATGTGCAACACTTACAACACATAGGATGTGATGTTTTCACCCCATGCGAAACTTGTTACAATTAGAATTTGACGTTTGCATCATGCGCGACACTTGCGACAAATGTGACACATTTATGAAAGTGTAGAATTTTGATGTGTAACACATATATATTGCTTTAATGCTGTCAAGAAGCAAATACCAATATATCATAGAAAAACCTCAAAATAAGTACTCAACGCCTTGAAAAAGAGATAATTTCAGATAATAAGCCTCTTCGAGGGGGCAACCTCCTTATACACCACATGAATGTCCAAGTACAATATGATTCCAAAAGAAAATGTCTCCTTGGTATATATAAGAGACTAGGAGGTACAATTACAACTAATAGACCCAAGATGACATAAATAAAATAACATTACTAATGTAATATTCCCCAATTAAGCGGTAATGTGCCACTATCTAGGGCTTAACATGCTCGTCCCCTTTAGACAAGTGTTGTCGGCAACGCTTGAGTAATTCTGGATACTTCTATATAAAATACTCATCTTCCCAAGTGGAATCTTTAGTATGAAGTTTCCTCCACTTAATGAGATAATCTGAAATGGATCTATTCCTCTGCTAGCGAATTCTTGTGTCAGTGATGGCTTGAGGCTCCAATATGATTTTTCCTTCCTTGTCAAGTTCTGGAAATATAGTTTGAACTGGGATCTTGTCACCTATAACCTTCTTTAAGCATGAAACATGGAAAACTGGGTGTACTCGTGAGGATGCGGGAAAATCCAATTTGTATGCCATAGTACCAATCTTTTGCAACACCTTATAAGGACCATAGTACTTTGGTGATAATTTATTATCCTTCTTGGCTTTCTTGAGGGACATCTGTTTGTATGGTTGTATTCTTAAAACCACCAAATCCCCTACTTCAAAACTTCTTTCACTACAATGTTGATCTGCTTTTTGTTTCATGCAATTCTATGCCATAGTCAGGTTGTCCTTTAAGATTTGGAGAACTTGTTGTTGATGCTCGATGTGATCTTCCACTACTTGAACCTTAGATTTTTATTTTAGAGAGGAAGTGATGGAATGAGGGTGGTATCCATAGAGTGCCATAAATGGTGTCATTTTTGTTGCAGTATGAAAGGACGTGTTATACCACCATTCTGCCAAGGGTAAGCTTTTGAACCATTGTGTATGATTATCAGAGACAAAGCAATGAAGGTAGCCTTCTAGACATTTGTTCACTATCTCAGTTTTCCCATTAGATTGAGGATGATAGGATGAGCTATGAGCCAATTGAGTACCCAAACAAGAAAATAATTATGTCCAAAAATGTCCAATGAAGATATGATCTCTGTCACTTATAATACTCTTTGGGATTCCATGTAGTTTTTAAACTATCTCTATGAATGCAATGGAAAATGTAATGTCTTTGAATGGATGAGAGAGTGCAAAAAAGTGTGCGTACTTGGTCAGTCTATCAAAAATCAGCATGATGAAACTCCTTCCTTCAGACTTCGGTAACCCTGTGATGAAATCCATGGAAACTCATGCCAACACTGATTCAGTTGTAAAAGACCCAAGGCGTTAATTGTTTCCACCTTATTTTGTTGGCAAACCAAAAATTCTTCTATAAAACTTTGAACAATATCAGTTTGAAGGCCATCCCCAAAAAATTCCTCCTTGACCATATGGTAGGTTTTCAAAAATCCTGAGTGCCCTCCTACCAGAGAGCTGTGAAATTTCAATAGTACCTTTTGTTTGAGTTGGGAATTCTTACATAAATATAAGTGATCTTTGTACCATAGTGAATCTTTTTTCCATGTAAATGTATCTGATGCACTAGAATCCTGTTGCAACCTTTGAATGGGAATCCACACATTTTCGTCATTTTTCCATTCATCCCTCGTTTCTATTATCCAATCGAGTTGGATGATCAAGATAGCACAAAGAAAGGCCTCAACATTTTCATCCTTTCTTGAGAGTGCATCTGCCACAACATTTTTCTTCCGTTTTTTATAGATGATTTCAAAATGATATCCCAATATCTTGGTCACCCATTTTTGTTGTCCTTATGAATATAGTCTTTGTTCCATGAAGTATTTAAGACTATCATGATATGTTTTGACCTTAAAGTTCCTACTTATTAGGTAAGGGTTCCATTTCTTCAATGCATGCATTATTTCCATCATTTCCTTCTCATAAATGGGTTTGTGTAAGTCATTTCCCTTGAGTGGTCAACTTTCAAAGGCCAAGGGCCTTCCTTCTTCCATTAGGACATCCCCAATGCCATTTCCCAGGCCATCAAATTCCACAATAAAGGTTTTTGTGATGTCTAGTGTGGTCAAAATAAGATCTTTAGTAATCACCTCTTTAAGTTGTTCAAAATCTTTAATTACCTCTGGAGTCCATAAAAATGTATCCTGCTTAGTTAGTGTCATTAAAGGTTCTTCTATTCTCCCATAGTTCCTAAGAAACTTGCGGTAGTAACCTGTCAAACCCAAAAATCCTTTAAGATTCTTCAATGTTTTGGGAATCAACCATTCCATCATGGCCTTAATCTTGTTAGAGTCTACCTTGACACCTTCATGAGATACAATATGACCCAAATACTCTTCCTTCTTCACCCCAAAGAAACATTTGGATGGTTTGGCATATAGTTGTTGCTCCTTTAGTAGTTGTAGCACCTTGTCAACATGTCGCACATGATCCTCCCAAGACTTGCTATGGATTAGTATATCATCAAAAAATAATAACACAAACTTTTGAAGTAAGGGTTTGAAAATGCAATTCATCAACCCTTGGAATGTGGAAGTTTTATTTGTAAGGCCAAAAGACATGACCAAAAATTCATAATGGCCTTCATGAGTTTGGAATGTTGTTTTTGGGATATCTTCTTCCTTCATTCTAATTTGATCATACCCTGAACGAAGATCCAAATTTGTGAAATAGATTGCCCCATGTAGTTCATCTAACAATTCATGAATGATAGGAATGAGAAACTTATCTTTAATAGTGATCTTGGTGATCTCTTTATAATATGGACACATATGACATGAGACATCTTTCTTGAATACCATTACCATCGGTTCATACTAAGAACTTTGGCTAGGTATAAAAATGTCATCCTCTAACATTTCTTCAACCATACACTCAATTTCACTCTTCTGGGAATAAGCATATCTTTACAGACTAATGTTATGAGGAACACTCCCATGAATTAGGTGAATATCATGATCATGATTTCTAGTGGGTGGAAGACCTTTGGGAATATCTTCAAATACTTTGGAATGATTATCAATGATCCCTTGGATATCTAGAGGAATAGATGGCTTAGATGTTTGAACATCTAGTGAGAATAGTTGTGCAATAACACCTTGATTCCCCTTTTTAATTAATTTTGTCATGCTGTTAGAGTTTATCACTGTATTGGGTTTCCTTGTGATACCTCTCAACTCAATTTCTTTTCCTTCCAATGAAAATTTCAAGAAAATTTCTTGAAAATTAAAAGCCACTGTTCCTAATGATTGTAACCATTAGATCCCTAGTACAACATCAAAACCACCCATGGGTATAGAAATCATTTGACTATTCATTACATATTCCCCCATAGTAAGATTGATCTTATTTCATTTTTCTGAGTAATTGATAGTTCCTCCATCTACAATCATTACTTGAAACTCTCGTGCTGGATATACAAAGCAATTGAGAGCTTTCGCTAATTTATAGTGAATGAAATTATGAGTACTACCAGAATCAATTAGGACTATTACCTTTTTCTTTTTGATATATCCTTCAATATTGAGGGTTTGAGGACTATTAACTTTATATTCAATCTTTGGAAGTTCTCAATGTGCTCTGTAACTAAACCACTTTGTTTGAGATTTATCAATTGGCTAAAGAAGGTATTGCTCCTTGTATCCTCATAGTGTGCTATGAATTCTTCTATGAAAATTGTCCAAGTGACGAGTGATTTGCAATAACAAAGCCATCGATACCATACAAATTGATTGGGTTCTAAATATAAAGAAGAAATTCGTACCTTTTGTGTATGTGGAACATTATGTAAATCAAATAATTTCTCCATCTGAAGTATCCATGTGATTGGGTCCTTGCCATAAAACTTCCTCATATCGATATTATGAACATGGTTGGTATTCAACCCAAAGTTGGAGTTTCTCCATTCTTGATTCATCTTCCATGTGTCCTCATCATGAATTTATTGGGATACATTTTCACTTTGAGGTGTCCTCTCTATTAGGAAAATTTTCAATCCTTCCATGATCTCCCTTTTTAAACCATCCATCTTAGTATCCATTATTTCCTCCAATTTAGCTTCAGTTGAATCCATCATCCCTTGTAGCTCATATTTTGTCATTGTCTTCTTTTGTAATTCATTTATGTCCCCACACATTTCTTCACCTTCATCAAGAGTCCAAGTAGGAATATCTGGAGGCTTATTTGGTGTATAAGTTCCCTTTTTTAGTGGCATGTTGGCCAAGTATCACTTTTAAACCTTTCTTTTCACATGGTTCTGCTAGACAATTTTTGTTCTGCTGTATGTCAAAAGTTTCAACCCTTCTGGGTATGAAAATTTATTTTTTGTAGTTCTATGATATTTCTTGTAATGATCCCAAGCCAAATTCTTTCTTGGAATCACTAACTACTACTACTTTATCGAGTTATTAAGTGCATACAAGATTCATCAACACATGGAGATCACAATATATTCAAGATGTAGAAGCACAAGCAAAGATCTGACCTTTTTGTTATGAGCAATGTAAGATCAATACAATAGATGGCCGATCTGGCATAAACCTTAGATGGCCATACAAGCAATAGATATGAGATGCTAAAAAATGCTCCTGCTAATACAAAATAATGCCTCCAAAGGCAGAATAAGAAATGAAGATCAATACAAGCAAATCTGAATGCCAAACTCTCCAGCTGAAGAATGCCACGCTCCAATAGAAGGCTGAAACCCACAATAACTCGACCCTGCTACCAAAAGTGTCCAATCACCCTAAGAAATATGCCAATGGATAGATTGGGTGATGGTAAGAATAACCCAGGTGTCTGAATCTCCAAGATCTTCATCAATCTCCGTAGATCTGAATTTCCCACTGAATGGGGTGCCCCACTAGATGCCTGAAACCCTAGATGGTTCGACCCTAATGAAGGAGGCCTCCAAATGCTCTGAAACTCTCCAAGAATATAGATCGGGCGATGGTAAGAATAACCCAGGTGCCTGAATCTCCAATATCCCTCTCAATCTCCATAGATCTGAATTTCCCACTGAATGAGGTGCCCCACTGGATGACTGAAACCCTAGTTGGTTAGGCCCTGATGAAGGAGGTCTTCAAATGCTATGAAACTCCCCAAGAATATAGATCAGGCTATGAGAATCCCGTGGGAGAAGTTTCGGACTCAGATCTCAAGCAGATCTCCCTAGATCTGAATTCTACTGAATTACAAGACGTCCCCTATGGCTCCAAGATGTCCCAATCTGCAGACAACTGTAGAATGATGATAACCCTCCAGAAAATCCCTCAAACTACTTGTCCTCCCCCTTCTGAAGAACTAGATGGAGATGGGTTGAGACTAGAATGGTGTGGAGGAGTCTTTCATCCCTGAGACCAAGTTGCGGAACAATATGAGTGGATATTTCACCACTGAGTTGCTCACAAGGGTTTGTAAAACAAACCCCCAAACTGAATGCTCAAGAGCAATATTAAATGCTAATCCAAAACCAGAATGAGTTATAGGTGCACCCTAGCCTCTTACTTATACTTTTCCTTCTAATTCTCTCTTGAGTTAGGTTAACTCCCAGGGTTAATCTTTTATTCTTCTGTTGAGTTATATTTTACTCCTTTCCTTTTCCTTTCTTAAGTCAACTTAAAAATATAACTTTTAACTTCTTGAATTTTCCCCCCTTCAGTGTGAGACTATGACCTAGTGGGGGTGCCCAGGCCACTGAGTCTCCTCATTACCTCTCTAAGAGCCAGGGGACATTACAGTCTCCCCTGCTTGAAATTTCTTGTCCTCAAGCAATTCCAAACCTGCTTCTCTAACCACGTGCTCCTGCTCCCAAGTGGCATCCTCAATGGGTAAATCCTTCCACCTGATCAGATACTCCTTGATGCTTCGGTTTCATAGCCTCTTCTCTCGGACTTCTAACACCTCCTCTGGAATCAAAACAAGTTGTCCTTCCTCATCCATGGGAGGTAATGCCTCAATAGGCCTGACATGTTGATCGAGGGATTTCTTAAGGCATGAGACATGGAAGACATTGTGAATTTTACTGCCCTGTGGAAGCTTCAGCTCATAAGCTATTGCCCCTACCCTCCTGCTGACTTTGTAAGGTCCAAATAAACGTGGCTGCAGTTTCTCCACTCCGCTTCTTTTAATGGAGGCCTGCCTATATGGTTGCAACCTCAAATAGACAAATCACCAACCTCAAAGGTACGATCAACTCTATGCTTGTCTGCTTGGACCTTTTGCTGGTTTTGCGCCCTCTGTAAATGATCCTTCAATTCCCTGAGAATGTCTTGGCTCTGCTATATCCAATCTTGTACCATCGGAGCCCTGCTATCACCAAATGCAATCTCCACAAATGATAAAGGATCATAGCTATATAAAGATCTGAAGGGTGACATGCCAATGGACATATGTTGGGTGGTGTTGTAGCAATATTCTCCCAAATGTAACCATCTGACCCATGGTTTCTGTTGTCGTGCTACATAGTTTCTGAGGTAACCTTCCACCCATTTGTTGACTATCTCAGTCTGACCATCCGTCTGAGGGTGATAGATAGTACTAGGAGTCAATGCCGTACCCACTAATTTGAACAACTCCTGCCAAAACATACTCATGAATCTGCTGTCCCTGTCACTGATGATGGTTTTGGGTAGGCCGTGTAGTCTAAACACCTCTCTGAAAAATAATTCAGCCACCTATGCTGCACTGAAGTCTGTGGCTATGGGAAAAAAGTGTGCAAACTTCGTCAACCTATCTACCACCACAAAAATGCAATCTTTCCCTTGTGCTCTGGGCAACCCGGTGATGAAATCCATGGATATACTTTCCCACTTGTGCTCTAGAATAGGTAAGGGCTGCAACAGTCGTGCAGGGTGCGTGTGCTCATCCTTGTTTTCTTGGCATGTAGTGCATTCTTTGACATGCTTCATCACATCTTCCTTGAGGCCTTTCCATGCAAACCTTTCTCTCACCTGCCTCTATGTCTTACTGATGCCCTGATGCCCCGCTACTGGTGAGTTATGACATGCATGCAGGATCTTAGCTTTGAGAGTTGATCCAGGAACTAAAAAGATCTGACCTTTATAATAGATGAGGTCATTTATGACCCTGAAGTTGTCGTCCTGTATTTGCCCATCCAACAATTGACAAGCGAACTGATCCTTTGCATATTCCACTATCAAGTGTTCCTTCTAGTCGACTGACATACCGGACATGGCAAAAATGGATGGTCTTCTGGATAATGCATCGACCACTACGTTGTTCTTTCCTTTGACGAATTCAATGTCAAAGTCGTAGGCTTGTATTTTGCTTACCCATTTTTTTTGCCTTTCATTCAAATCCTTCTGCTCCAATAGATATTTAAGACTATTATGGTCTGATTTGACCACAAACCTTGCACCTACCAAATATTGCTTGAATTTGGCTAGTGCATGCATGATAGCCAACATTTCTTTGTCGTAAATGTTGTAAAGTAGTTCAGGACCCTTGAATTTTCGGCTTTCATAGGCAAGGGGGTGCCTCTTCTGCATCAACACGGCCCCTATACCTTCCCCTGAGGCATCACACTCCAAAGTGAAGGGTATGCCGAAATCAGGAAGAGCTAGAACTGGGCAGGTGCTCATGACCTCTTTCATTTTCTCCATCGTGACTTGGGCCTCATCATTCCATTTGAGGGACCCCTTTTTGGTCAGGTCAGCAAAGTGTGCACACAGTTGAGAAAACCCTTTGACAAATTTTATATAGTATGTGCATAGGCCTAGGAATCCCCTCAGTTCTGTGAGTGTTTTCGGAGTAGGCCATTCCCTAATGGCTGTTATTTTCTCCTGGTGTACCTGTACCGCTTTTTCCCCTATGATGTGTCCCAAGTAAAACACTTCTGTCATTCCAAACTCACATTTGGATTCCTTGGCGTATAGTGATTGTTCTTCCATGATTGAAAGGATTTGGTCCACATGCCGAAGGTGTTCCTCCCAGGTCTTGATGTAAATGAGAAAGTCATCAAAGAATACCAACAAATGTTTCCTCAGTTGTTTGTTGAACACATGGTTCATGCAAGACTGAAATGTGGCTGGGGCATTGGTTAACCCAAAGGGCATCACCAAAAACTCGTAATGGCCATAGTGACACCCAAAGGTTGTTTTTGAGATGTCCTCCTCCCTCATCTTGATTTGATGGTAGCCCGAGCGAAGATCAATTTTTGTGAAATATATAGCTCCATGCAGCTCATCCAACAACTCATCAATCCTGGGTATGGGGTACCTATTTTTGAGCGTCTTTTTATTCAAAGACCGGAAGTCAATGCACATTCTCATCATTCCATCCTTCTTCTTCACCAAGACTACTGACGAAGCAAATGGGCTTGAACTTGGTCTGATGTGTCCCATGTCTAGAAGCTCCTTGATGGCCTTCTCTATCTCATCTTTATACTTCTTGGGATGCCTATAGGGTGTGGTGATAACAGGC
>JASDQU010945468.1:33602-65987 GCA_032191745.1 Picea mariana
GCTGGACCCAGATCCCTCGTCTTCCAAATGGCTTCCTATAGGCTGGTAGGCTTGAAGGCCTTAACCCAACCCTTCAAGGGTTCCATCAATCCTTCTGTAAAGAGCATCATGAGCCTGGTTGGGGACATATCTTGCACCATCACTGCCAACCTCTGGAACTCATCAATGTATGCCTTAGCTGTACCTGTTTGCTTGAGTTGGGTGAGCTCTCGGAAGTGTAACTCAGGATCTCCTAGATCAAATCTATCAATGAGACTCTGAGTGAATTCTGTATAGGATACAATCTGGTTGTGGCCGAGTGTGGTGAGCCCATGGTACCACCAGTTGTGGGCCTTGCCATCCAATTACATAGTGGCAAACTTGATGGCCTCCATCTCTCTCATGGGGTTAAGCTGCAGGTAAGTATCCAGCTTCTGCACCCATGCTTGTGCTGTCATCTTAGTTGTACCATCAAAGTATGGAATCTCTATCTTCCCTGCCCTTCACTCAAACTCAAAGCTGCCCCTGTGGTTCGTCCTAGGCTAGTTTCTAAACCTGAGTTGAAAATACTGGTCTAGGGACATCTGTCTTTGAACTTTCATATCCAAGCTGTAGTATTCCCTGGTACTCCTGGCTAATTATGCCACAAAATCTTCAACCTGTTCATGCTGCTCTTGTTCATCTGTAAATGTGGCCATGTATGGTCTGGGGTTAGCTCTGCTACCTGAGTGTTGGCCTAGCGGTTCATCTGTGAACACTGGCATGTATGGCCTATGATTGGTTCTGCTACCCATCTGCCCATGGAATGTGCCACCTCCAAGACTTCCTTCTGATCCTGGTGCTTTCTCCGGGTTATATCTGTCTTCCTCATGGGTTCCACCGAACCCTCCAGCCTCTTTATTCCCATACGTATCAAGATCTTTGCCTCGATGGGTTACTTGCATCAGAAGGTCAGTTAACCTAGTTTGGTTCTCGTTCATTTTCTATAGATTCTCATCAACTTTCTTCAAGGTTTCAGAGATTTCGGCCTATCCCCTTCTGTTGGTTTCCTGATACTCATCCAACTGTCAGACCAATGTGCTTTTTGTGCGATTCATGTTTTGTTGGAACTTACCAAATTCAGTTACTAAGAGAGCCAAGCCCTGAGGCTCATGGTCATCTCTTGACCCTTCTATTTCTACCTCTATTTCACTGTTGTTTATCTTCCTTCGACCCATACCAATTCCCCTGTACTTCTGCATGCACCGATCTCTCCACAGGTTTGGAGGATCGAGGCTCTGATACCACTGTAATGATACCAAGCCAAATTCTTTCTTGGAATCACTAACTACTACTACTTTATTGAGTTATTAAGTGCATACAAGATTCATCAACACATGGAGATCACAATATATTCAAGATGTAGAAGGACAAGCAAAGATCTCACCTTTTTATTATGAGCAATGTAAGATCAATACAATAGATGACCGATCTGGCATAAACCTCAAATGGTTGTACAAGCAATAGATATGAGTTGCTACAAAATGCTCCTGCTAATACAAAATAATGCCTCCAAAGGCGGAATAAGAAATGAAGATCAATATAAGCAGATCTGAATGCCAAACTCTCCAGTTGAAGAATGCCACGCTCCAATAGAAGGATGAAACCCACAATAACTCGGCCCTACTGCCAAAAGTGTCCAATCACCCTAAGAAATATGCCAATGTATAGATCGGGTGATGGTAAGAATAACCTAGGTGCCTGAATCTCCAAGATCCCTATCAATCTCCGTAGATCTGAATTTCCCACTGAATGGGGTGCCCCACTAGATGTCTGAAACCCTAGCTGGTTCGGCCTTGATGAAGGAGGCCTCCAAATTCTCTAAAACTCTCCAAGAATGTAGATCGGGGGATGGTAAGAATAACCCAGGTGCCTGAATCTCCAATATCCCTCTCAATCTCCGTAGATCTGAATTTCCCACTGAATGGGGTGCCCCACTGGATGACTGAAACCCTAGCTAGTTCGGCCCTGATGAAGGAGGTTTTCAAATGCTATGAAACTCTCCAAGAATATAGATCGGGCTATGAGAATCCCGTGGGAGAAGTTTCGGACTCAGNGCAGACAACTGTAGAATGATGATAACCCTCCAAAAAATACCTCAAACTGATTGTCCTCCCCCTTCTGAAGCACTAGATGGAGATGGGTTGAGACTAGAATGGTGTGGAGGAGTCTTTCATCCCCGAGACCAAGCTGCAGAACAAGGTGAGTGGATATTTCACCACTGAGTTGCTCACAAGGGTTTGTATAGCAAACCCCCAAACTGAATGCTCAAGAGCAATAGCAAATGCTAATCCAAAACCAGAATGAGTAATAGGTGCACCCTAGCCTCTTACTTATACTTTTCCTTCTAATTCTCTTTTGAGTTAGGTTAACTCCCAGGGTTAATCTTCTATTCTTCTGTTGAGTTATATTTTACTCATTTCCTTTTCCTTTCTTAAGTCAACTTAAAAATATAAATTTTAACTTCTTGACTTTTCCCCCCTTCAGTGTGAGACTATGACCTAGTGGGGGTGCCCAGGCCACTGAGTCTCCTCATTACCTCTCTAAGAGGTGGGGGACATTACATTTCTTCGCTCTAATGCCACAAGTATGATCAAAATTTGATGTGCCAAGTGGAATTTATGGTAACTTCCCAACATCTTGATTATTTTTTGCCTTTCTAGGAGTTCTCACTTGCATAGTGTGCCTTGCACAAAATAATTGATATTAAATTATGAAAATTGTACCAGAAATACTAAGGATCGTCCATTATCGAATGTAACTGGTATCTCTCTATTTGGATACTCTAGGAATATTAAGTTGTGATTATTTTACCCGGAACACCTGCTTGAGACTAGTCAATAGGACTAGTGAGATACCCTATCTTCCACATGGTGTATATATAAATGTAAGATGACCCGGAAGTTGAATTTTTTATAAAATATACCTTGATAATTTCTGTGAATAACCTCTAAACTACAGGGTCTAAAATGTTACATAAAAAATTTTATAGCGAAAATTTCACGATGACTCAATTCAAGATGATTCCAAAACCCTATCTTACACTGGCTACATCTCTGAAATTTTAAGGCCTCGAGAGCTAAAATTTTAACCCAATGTACCTTGATCCGGCTACTAAATATCCTCCAAGGGGTTCCTTTTGAAATGTCGTAGAAAACAAATTATAACAAAAATTCCAAGGTGTCTCAGATATAGCAGTGGATCCCCAAGACCTTGAGCTCTGATACAATATGTTAAGAACCAAATATCAATATAGCATAGAAAAACCTCAGAATAAGTACTCAATGCCTTGAAAAGAGAGTGAATTTTAGATAATAAGCCTCTTCGATGGGGCAACCTCATTATACACCACATAAATGTCCAAGTACAAGATGCTTCCAAATGAAAATGTCTCCTTGGTATATATAGGAGACTAGGAGGTACAATTATAACTAATGGACCCAAACCGACATAAATAAAATAACATTACTAATGTAATATTCCCCAATTAAGGGGTAATGTGACACTATTTAGGCCTTAACAAATGCCATCATAATGGTGATGACATGCATTACACAAAGACAAAAAAAATTCTAGTTTTTTGTTTAAAAATATAACTAGGAGGAGTAAATCGCATAACTATTCTGACATGAATTACTTAAGAAAAAATCATCATAGATTATATAAAATTATTCAGATAAATTTGATTCTAGTGAGATGCATTACACACTCGAAAAAAAAATGTAGGATTTTAATTATAAAACAAACCTAGTAGCTAATAAAAAAATTAATACTCGTCCAATTTCATGGGTTGAACACCTTACCTAGTTTATATTTTTTGATTTATGAATGAAAATAAAGTTCAAGAGGCCATTGGTTCAAGGGACGAATGTATATTCAAATGTTGGCCTTCAAGAAATGCAAAGAAGACACCAAACGAGATGTAGAGAAAAGGAAAATAAAATGTAGAGCAAGGACTAAAATAAATGTGGAGCATGTGGCTAAAGTAAATGTAATACAATAAGGGTAAACATAGTCAACAACAGATGCCAATAATGCATGTTAGCTAGGTAGTGTTTTAAAGGAAATGCATAGTGGTTTATTGATGGAAAATAAAATCAAGGGCCAAAAGAAATGAAAAGTCGGAGGACCCCTAGAAATGTGGAATATGGAGAAAACAAAATTACATAACAAGGACCAATGGAAGGTTTTGAGTAGGAAGCCACCAAAACGCATTGTAGGTGACCTTGGAAATGTCGAGATGGGAGGATGGAGGATGAAAAGCTATTTAATCTAAGGACGCAATATAGAGTTTTGTAATGTTTCTCTAGGTGGTTGAGTTGATGCCAATACCATTATAGATATTTCATTGGTTCCATGAATGTAGGAGATGCCATCACTATGATAGGCATCATGTGATCACTCTGAATGGCCAACTGAGACCACATTAATTTATTGTTTGAAGTGATCTTTGAATCAATGGTTGATACTATATCTAGCACATGTCATGTCATAGGGTTTCCATAATTCTTATAACTAGGAAAGAGACATTAGAGGTTGGGGTTGCCTTCATGGAGGTCGTTACAAGGAAATTCTCAATCAATATAGGCCAAGTCAATAGTAAGAAATTAAGATGTCAACACAATGCCACAATGTTGCAAGCATAGTTGGTGCACCTCACCATCACCCATTGCAGTCTACATTTATCCAGTTGGTTAAGTAGTTACGAGGTTTGTAACAAAAAGGGAAAGTTCTTTATATAATTTTTGATAATGGATGACTACATGATATGTTTCATGTTTATTGTCTCAAAAATATTTGGGCTCCACCCGAAGCTAAATCTAGTGAATTAAACAAATTAATAGTAACCTCTCAATAACAATAATATGAAATGAAAAAAAAAGAACACTACATTTTAAGAAATTGTATACCTCTTGGTGTTATTTGAAATTTAATCATTATTTTATTAATTTTTTATAGACTCTAAAAACCTTTATTATTATTTTATTTCTTTTTGGTAAGATGGAAAAAATCTCCTTTTGTTAGAAATAGGACCCTCAGTCTTTATAAAAAAATTATCCATCGTATTGTTTCTTGCGACTGTTGTAGCGTCGGGGTTTGTGAGGGTTGTAGCGTGAGGGTTTTCGATTGATTCGATTGTTGTAGCATCAAGGTTTTGCAGCGTTCATTAGAACTATGGATTTGAGGTTTGTTGGCATCCTCTTTATATTTGGAGGTTGTCTGGCAGTTGTTTTTCTTCATTGTTTAGACCGATTCCTTTTATGAAGAAACCTAAAGGGAGTGTGCAGGTCCCATGAATTACATGGCCCGCGCAAGTGCTCTCCTCATAAGTGTGATCCCCTTTTGGATAGCTACTTTCCCACCAATGCAAACATGATATGCAGCTATATTCCTCCTCCTCCTAAATATGAGGAGCCTGGGCTCCTGTGGCTACAAGAGGATTAAAGTCTTTGGCTTAAAGATTGATCATATCCTTTTGGAATGAGAGGTGGATTGTATATATTGAAATGAAAAAAATTGCATAGGTGGAAATAAGGTAACTTATAATCATTTGGGTAGAGGTGGATCGTGTGTATATCGGCAAGGTTATTCATAATCATGGAGGTGAAAGTAACTCATACAATCATTTGGGTGAAGGTAGATCATGTGTATATCAAAAATTCGATTAGCTATTAGTAGGTCATACTTTCTCTATTAATAACTCTAGATTTGGTTAAAAAAAATTATAATTTCGAAAACATGGTTGCTAAGTCTTCCTTTGACATAGTCTCTTTGCTAACCCCAAATCATCTCTAATATTACTAACCCCAATACTACCAATTTTCTTAAAAATGACCTTTAATCCACATTCTTCATATTTAGAGACAAATTCTAGGAACAAATAAAGCCATGCCCATGGGCTCCCCTTACCCAGTCCTCAGGTCCCAATACTCCTCCTTCATATGAGGATGAGAACGGCTACTTACCCCACTACTCAGGTCCCACATATACTCGACCAACCTTCTTCAACTGGGCTTCCTGCCGTGCTCCTCCCCATTCATCTGGGCATGACTTACCCCAGTTCTCAGGTCCCACAAATACTCCAGCAAATTTCCTCGACTGGGGTTCCGGCCGTGCTCCTTCAAATGAACATCAATACAGCTGCTTATCCTCCAGCTTTCCGGAGTCTGCAAAACCGCTTTCCGGGAGGGATCTTTGCGGCCCTCCTATTCAGCTTTCCCTATTCATCTGAGCATGACTTATCCGATTCCTCCGATCCCGCGGATATTCTACCAAAGTCGGATGTGATCGTGAAACAATCGTGAAGCATTCAAGACAAAGGGTCCACTTCCATCCAAAGGGTCCAATGGGTAGTATCGACAAAGGGTATGTGAAAGATTTCCCAGTTGCCGACCTTCACAGAAACCAGTTATTGGCACTTCAAAAACGAATGCTAGCTGCCGGCATGCACACAGAATAGTTATGGGCACTTCAAAATTGGACACGAGCGCARCTGCTACTTCAGTGACAGGTAAACAACCATCCAATAGTTTCAGCAAGTTTTGGACACGAGCTACCGCCATGAACAAATTACCCGGCATCAGCGCAGCTGCTACTTCAGTGACAGGTAAATAACCACCCAATAGTTTCAGCAAGTTTTTTCCACTCCTAGTTTCTGATCTTTTTCTTCCATTTCATTTCATAATTTGCTATTCTGTAAGAGGTTTGTTTTTTAGTTGGAATTATGTGAGACTCGATATCTTCTACAAATTTGATGGAGTCCAATACATGAACTTATATTTGAAGGTTAGTTGTGGTTATATTGAATGTTGATTGTGGTTATATGTGTGGTTATATTGAATGTTGATTGTGCTTACAATATAAGGAAGTCAGTTATATAATTTTTAAAAACTATTTAGGTTTATTTTACATGTTTTGAGGATGTTTAACATAGATCTAAGAATTTTTTTTTTAAGTTGGGGTTAAAGATATCTATGTAGTACTTGTTTTTTTTCCTATTTATAACATCTTTGTATTATATATGTGTGTGAGGGAACTAGAGAAAAGAAGTTGAAATCTGATTGTGGTTTTATATATGATGTTATTGAAGTGTGATTGTGGTTATATTGAAAGTTGATTATGGTTACAATATAAGAAAGTTTGGTATACAAATTTTATAAACTATTTGGGCTTACCCAAGTACATGTTTGAGAATGTTTAACATAGATATAAGAAAAAAATATCATTATTCTTTTAAGTTGGGGTTAATGATCTCTCTGTAGTACTTGTTTTTTTCTTATTCATAACATCTTTGTATTATATGTGTGTGGGGGTGTGAGAGAAAAGAGAAGTTAGATGGAATATGCTTATAGCATAATTAAGAAAGAGTCATATAAAATTAAATAGGACTTTAACACATTGACATGGAAGTAGGAATTGATTTATAAAATAAAAATGTGGTTCAAGTTTGAGTTATTTATGCAAGTAGCAAGTCATATAATGACTAGGTGTTCATATCCAAGTGAAACATGGAACAATCTAGAGAAGATGACATGTATCTAAAATGTATGGAATTGTGTGTTTGTTGAGGAGCTCTTAGAGAAGTAGTTCAAGGAGTTATAAAGATTTTTCAGTTGTACTATGTTTGTTGTTATGTGTTATATGGTTTTCTTTTAATTAAATAATATATTTCATTGTATGGTTTATTCCAAAATTTCAAAATATTGAAAAATCATGTCCAACTCATTTCTTTTATGGATTCAAATAGAGGCCACAAGATTTATGTATTGTTGGTGGGAATTTGCATTCCTCTAATAGTCATTTCATCAAATACAAAGTATGTTTGGGCACACTAGCAAGTAATTCTATTGAATTGTTAGTCTTAAAGGTCTTTTAAAATTACCAACAAAGAAAGGGATTGATATAATGCAAGTTTTGTGTGATTCTTTATTAGTTGTCAATTAGATGAGAAACTTGATAGTCACATAGAATGTGATTCTCAAGCCACTAACAAATCAATTGAAATCCATCTTTAGGCTACTTTAATATATTACATACACTATTGTCTACACAGAATTCAATATGATAGTTGATGGGATCTCAAAGGAGTTCCAAGAGGTTGATGTTGGACTCATCATGGAGTTTTTCTGAGAGTGCACAACTATTGTTTGAATGAATGTATATTAAAAATGTTACTGTCATATTTTTTATTGCTTATTTTCTTTGATTTTTTAAAAAATTACTATTGCTCTTAATTTATTTGGTATGTATAAAGTCTAGTTGTTGGAAAAAATTATTATTAACATATGACATGGAGTCTATCTCAAGAATACAATTATTCATTCAATTTTATCTCTCTCTATATATTCTTATTTTAGCAATGTTAATTTTCTTATTTAACCTAGATATAATACAAATATGCTTTTGATGTTTTTACTTGGGGTTAATGATCTCTTTATAATACTTGAACTTTCTGTTATTCTATTTCTTAATTGAATCAAAATTTATTTTTGAATCTAGTTGTCATAAGGTTTTTAGTGGTACTCCCCAATAGTTTAACCAAGAATCAATAGTTTTATGTCACCATCTCTTAAGAAAAAAATGACCTTTACTGAATTGAAACAATAAAAGAAACCCTCCTCTCCTTCATGTTAGTGGAATAAATATATGTGATACCATATATTCGATTTGAAGTGCAATGGTGCCACCAACATTACATTGTGTAATTTTTTTTTATCCACTATGCAATCTTTGTTATCTATTATATGATTTGATTGACAATTCTTGGACATTGAAATGATATACATTACAGGTTTTGTCCATCATCATTTGAAAATTTATCATGGACTAGTCATTGATATCTTTCTTCATTATTAAACTTTTAGTTTATTAGTAATTCCAATAATCGATTGTTTTTCCCTTTAGAAAATATTGAATAAATGATAATAACTTATATGTGATTTAAGCATTTTATCTATTAAGTGTATAGTATGCTTGATGAGATTCACTTTGRTTGTATATGAAAAATATGAAAGATCATGAATTTTTAAGTTGTTGTCACTTAAATTCATTAATTTTATCTTCTTTTTTTTWAAATAATTATTATAATTTTCATAAATGATTTAACATACAACACTTTAGTTTCATAAGTGAATTGTAATGCAATTTTGGTATTGGTATAAGCATCTTCAAGATGTTGGTATGAACATTTTCAAGATGTTGTCATGCAATGCTGTAATTCAAATTTATGCATGAATTCAAATCTATGCTTGTTCTATAAGTTTTTATATTTATTTTTATTCATTATAAAGATTCAATTAACTAATTCTATTTATTTTTATCTTGATAATAAATTTAGTAATTTTTTATATAGTGATATAAAATTGAAAATTTGAAAAAACATATCAATATAAATATTCTAACATTAAATTTATTAAATATGCCAAAACATGAAAATATTCTAATTTTAAATTTATTAAACACGCAAAAGATGAAAATGATAAATAGTTAGAGAGTAATATTTCATATCTATAAAAATTTTAGAACTTAACAAAGTTATTTTTCTTACTTCAAAATTAATATTTTGTTTCCCTTTGAATTCTCCCTTAAAAATTGAGTTATATGCCATGTAATTTTATCTTCATAGAAAATTTTATAACTTATATATAATAACTTAAATATAATTGTGCAATTTCAAGAGAGGAACGCTATTGGATTTAAGAGTTAACCTTCTCCAACCATCTCTTTAGGTGAATGAATACAATCATAGAGTGTCCAAATAGTATATGTTTTCCTACTCATTGTAAAATATTTAGTTATTCACGTATTTCTACATTTTTTTTTTCATTATGTTTATGTATATGCATATATTGCAAAATGTTTTATTCATAATAACATTCATTTATATATTGAATTATTCATTTACTTTTATAAATTAAATTAAAATTATCAATATTTTTTCATTATATATGTTAAACAAAATTGTTATCTATCATATTCCTTATATAATATAAAAAATGTGTGTGAAACTATATGAACGTTACTTAGAATCTCATTCTAAGAAACCTCCTCGTCTAATCATTAAAATTTTTATCCATGTTTCTTCTTTTTATCAAAGGGGGATTTTGATTCTTTTTTTAGGTATGCGGATACATGTGAGATAATCTACTAAAGTGAGTTGCAATTTACATTTGCTTACTTGTGGTTGTTGGACATACATTTTGAATAACTAAGTTTTGAAGAACTTATGCAAAAGCAGAAAAGGGAGCAGTTTGTAGAGTTAAAGAAAAATCTAGAGCACACACAAGAGAATAAATAATAACATATAATAATGTAGGCACAAAGGACGAAAAAGTAGCATAGAGGTGCAAAGGAAGGAAAAACAACATGCTCATGAAAAAGAATCAAAATAGCTAGGATACATTAGGGTTTTGGGACAAAATTTTAGGCTTTTGAGACCTAACTCTCTATATAAATATGTAATGGGTTGGGGAAGAATAGGCTCATGAGAGTAAGAGATTAGGTTGTGTATGAGTGAGAATATTTACTTGAGGTTTTGGAGAGATTTTGCATAGAGAGAGAGGCTTGCATTTCAGAATGGCTAGGAAGGTGTGGATAGTATGATATATTATATCTATTGTAACTGCAGTGCATAGATGTGAGATGGTGATTTCATGCATACTAATATAGAATCTAGTCGTTGTGTATGTATCCCAAGGATTGGGTGAAGCACATTAAATCATGTGTATGAATGTGTCCTTTGATGTGGTTATTCATGGATGTTCCATTTATGCATGATTAATATAGATCTATTTACTATATGATTGATGCATGGTAATAACAAATGATGTAGTGGGTTAATTATGTTGCAATCTATGTTATAATAGTTCTCCACAATAGAGTTTGTTAACTAATCAAAATATATGAAATAAATATATTTCTCATAGGGTGGATAAATAGTAATGGATATGATGATAGCCTCAAATCCCATCATCCCTGTAGGAACTTGGTTCCTGTAGCCCCAATACATAGCTCAGGTGAAACTTCACTTGTATCCAAGTGATGATGATAGGGTCGGTATAAGAATGGTTTTGTTGGTTGACTAACTTAAATCCAGAGTCTTATAACTCTGTGTCAACAAATGGTTCCATTGCCGAGACCCAAAATATACAACTGAGTGAATTTTTTGGAGGCCCACTAAGAAAGAGATCATCGAATGGATGGAAAAGAAGGAACAAGAATTTTCCCAAAATGATAATAGAAACCCTGAGATGAGCGATGAACAATGGTTGTAAAGGTGTGTTTTCATAGAGATATATGAGATTCTCTTTGGTGAATTTTTATTATTTTGGCTGAATGGTTAGAAAGCCTACTCGAGAATACTGGAAGATATCAAATTGCATTTTCGAGGAACTAGAATCCTAAGTTGGTAATACAATTAAACTATGTAATTAATGATACTCCTCGCATAGTTGATTTCTGGGTGAATAACATAGTGGGGGGTTATGTTATAGAATTTGCAATAGATTGTACCCATTTGTATAGTTTCATAGAAATGGATTTATTCAAGGCTCCACATGATAGATTTTTAAAAGAATTGGGTACTTGGATAAATATTTTGTTGTTTTATAAATGTGTGATGGCGATGGAGTGAGATTGCTAGGGGGGCTTTGCACACATGAGGGAATGAGGGGTTGACTAAGGGATAGTTTGAATCTTGGAAGGAAAGAGGCCATAAATTATAAGGAAGGGATGGATTGAGGAGGCATACAAATGAAGGTGTACTAGAAGAAGAAGACAAGTTTGGAGTACTACGTAATGGAAGAAGGTGCAATGATGTAAGAAAAATAAGATCACGAAGCAATAAAATAAAATAAATGTGGAAATAAAACACATAAGATACACAATACAATAAAGACACAGATATATGTGGTTCACCCAGTCTAGGCTACATCCACCAATGAAATTTCCAGGTCCTTCCTTTTTATTCTCTAGAAAAATGAAGGGATATGACCTACAAGACACCCGTTGTAGCATCCTCTTCTCTCTCTCACAGTCTCCTCTCTCGAAATAGAATATTCGTAATAATACACAACCATAATACAATTTCTTCATAAAAGAGGGTTTCTTTCTAGGGAAAAAAACCCTAACATAATATCTAGTGTTAGATCTATGACTTAATGATGAGTGATCAAGATTGAATATGAAATTACAATATACATTTACAAGGAAACTTTTTCCTTCGAGGGATGCTTCCCCTAGACCCCGTAGGTAGGGAAATCCCCCATGCGTGGAGGGGTGTACATTTTTCATGGGGTATAAACATTTATGAAAAAAAATACCTCTGAATCAGGAAGATAATTAGGCTCCACAACCAAAAATCTCCCACTTGAAGATTGATAAAAAAAACTCCACCATTGTTGTATCTATTGGACTATGATCCTTCTTGGACCTGGAAAATTTCTCATATTCACCTTCATGCTTGACTCCCAACTGAAACTAAGCGGGAACATAATTTCTCCTAGTTACTCCCTTTGTTAACATGCTTGCAGGATTTTGGCTAGTATGTATCTTTTCCAACTTCAGATGTCCATATTCCAAGACAGATAGTATGAAATTGTACCTAAGTTGTATATGCTTAGTATTCAAATGGAAAGATGATTTATTTTCAAGATGAATGGAACTCTCATTATCACTATACAACCTGTTATTCTCCTGCTTCTTTCACAATTCCTCAATAAACCTATGTAACCAAATCATCACTTTACTGGCCTTTGTAGCAACAACATATTTTGATTCCATTGTTGAAAGTGAAACAACCTTTTGCAGTTTTGAAATCCAACTTATTCTTGTTCCACCTACAGTAAAAACATACCATGTGGTGTTCCTCCTGCTATATTTATCACATGTCATATCTGAATCAACATATCCCTCTAGAACAATGTCTGAATCTCCAAAACATAATGCATGAGTAGAAGTACCTTTCAAATACCTAAGAATCCACTTTACTTCCTCCCAATGTTCTTTAATTGGATTTTACATATACTGGCTCACAACTCCCACTGCGTGTGCAATATCTAGTCTTGTGAAAACTATCACATAGCCAAAGGTTTACTAACTGGTTTTGCATTCTTCATTCTAAACCTATCCAACACCTTCTCTATGTACTCACCCTGAGACAATGTTGATTTGCGATTTTTCCTAACTCTTGTTATTCTCATACCAAGGATTTTCTTTGAAACACGCAAATCCTTCATCACAAATGAATTAGCTAATTTCATCTTGAGAACATTTATATCTTGCATATTAGACCCCACAAAAATCATGTCATCTACATACAATAGAAATATAATATAGCTTCCATTTTGTATCCTTTTAAAATAAACACAGTGATCAAAATTGCATCTACTATAACCTTCTTCTGTCATAAAACTGTCAAACTTCAAATACCACTTCCTTGGAGCTTTCTTTGGGCCATATAATCTCTTCTTTAACCTGCATACCAAATTTTCCTTCCCTTTGACCTCATACCCATGTGGTTGTTGCATATAAATCTGTTCCTCCAAATCCCCATGGAGAAAAGTTGTTTTTACATCTCATTGTTCAATATGAAAATCATCTACTGCCACAATACTTAAAATGGTCCTAATTGAAGTCATTTTAACAATAGGATAAAATATTTCATCAAAATCTACACCTTACTTTTGTGTAAAACCCTTTACAACAAGTCTATCCTTGTATCATTTTTTTCCTCCATCTTCTTCCTTCAACTTGGAACCCATTTATTTGGCAATGCTCTTTTTCCTATAGGCAACTGAATCAAGTCCCAAGTCTGGCTATTTACCAAGGAATCCATTTCATCTTTTATGTCTTGCTCCTACTTCCTTTTAGTGTCTACTTGCATTGCCTCTCCATAACTTTTTGGTTCTCTAAAATCAGTCAAGAATAAATAATACAATGAAGGAGAGTATCGTTCAGGGGGTCTACTCATCCTGGTAGATATTCTAACAACACTTGTGGGAGTTTGAGGTACTTCTTTCTCCTGTTGTTGTACATTTTGATTTTATGGTACCTTTGGAATTTATTTTTTAGTGATCTCATCAAGTACTATGTATTTTGGTTTTTCATTTTCATATTTCCTTCCCTACAACTGATTTGTACACATGACCTTCTCATTGAATATTGCATCTCTACTCCTAATGATTTTTTTATTTTCATAATCCCATAAGAGATAACCAAAATCCTTAACACCATATCCAATAAAGTTACACTTGGATTTTGCTTCAATCTTTGTTGTATTTTCTTTATCAATATGCACAAATGCTTCACAACCGAAAGTCTTCAAAAATTAATTGTTTACCTTTTTACATGTCCATGCCTCCTCTGGAATGCCACCGTCCAAAGAACTTGAAGGTCCTCTATTTATCAAGTGAACAAAATTGTCTACAATATCTGCCCAAAATTGTAAGGGCTACCATGCATGAAATATGATACTCCTTGCACGCTCCATGATTGTCCTGTTCATCCTTTTTGAGACACTATTTTCTTGTGGTGTTCATGGAACTGTATTCTTTCCACAAATCCCATGGTATGAACAATAATCATCAAACACCTTGCTATAGTATTCAACTCCAATTTATGTTCTGAGACAATTCAACCATTTTCCTATCTCATTTTCAACCAATGCTTTCCATTTCTTAAAAGTATCAAAAACATCATATTTTTGTAGAATGCAATAAACCCAAGTTTTTCTAGTTGCATCATTAATAAAAGTAAACTAATAACAAGAGCCACCAAGAGATGATACCTGAGTTGGTCCCCATACATTTGTATGCACAATCTATAAATTTTCATTCTTCTTTAGCTTTCCAACTCTGAGAAATCTGACTCCCTTATGTTTTCCATAAACACAGTGCTCATAAAAATCCAAATCAATTTTTTTAATATCTGGAAACAAATTTATTTTTTGAATTATCTTCATCCCCTTCTCACTCATGTGGCCAAGCTTATGATTCTACATTGTTGTATCTACTCCTGTAGAAGCTAAAGAGATAGAAGAGTTGGTATTACCACTACATAAATATAATGTACCTACCTTCTCTCATTTTACTATCAACAGTGATCCTTTGGTTACCTTCCATGCCTTATCTGTAAATATAGATATACATCCTTCACTTGCCAACTTCCATGTTGAAATTAGATTTTTCCTTAGATCTGGTACATGTATTATCTCTTTCAATAACCATTGGTTTCCATTCTTTTTCTTTATTTGTACATTACCCATTCCAAAACTTTTGCATGGTGCATGATCACCCAAATGAACATGTCCAAAATCACCTTTAACATAATCTAGAAAATTTTTCCTGTGGGGTGTGGCATGAAAAGAAGCCCCTTAATCTACTATCTAGGAATCAGAACTATTTTCTACAGAAAGAATCAAATCATATTGTAGCGCATCACCTATTACATTTGCTTCTTGATTTTTCTCTTGCTGTCCATCTCTATTCTTCTTTGGAGCATTGTAGTATTTCTTCATATGTCCTTTCTTCCCACAATTCCAACACTCTATCTTTCCTAGTCTGGATTTGGATCTTCCCTTCCTAGAATTCCCACGGTTCCATGATCCCTTTTCTCTATCCTTTTGTGTTACCCTGTTCTCCACAGTCAATGCATTACCTTATGTATCACCTATGTTTTTCCATCACATTTCCTCATTAAGGATAACACCAACAACATCATCAAATTTTAGATTGTTTGAACTAGAGACAAAGTAACTTACAACCATGAACAATCCATTCTAGAATTCTGGAAATGACCACAAAATTAGAAGAGCCATGACCTCATCATCAAATTCCACTTTTATAGAACTTAGATCATTAGTAACCGTTTTAAATTCATTTAAATGATATGCAACAGACCCACCTTCTAAAATATTTACATTAAATAATATGTTCATTAGAAATACCTTATTGGACGTCGGGGGTCTTTCATACATTTTATCTAATGCATCCATCAGCTCCTTCATTGTATTTTCTTTTCAAAAATTGAAATCCATCGATGCTTCCATACTCACCCATATCGTTCCTAGTGCCTTTCTATCAAGAACCTCCCATTATTTGTCCTTCATGGTCGTCGACTTCTTTTCTATTCCGCCCAATGGTAGGAATAGATCCTTACGATATAAATAATCTTGCATATGCATCTACCATAACTGGTAGTTTTTCCCATTAAATTTGTCCACCCTAAACTTTCCATCTTTGACCATTCCTCCCACTCGAACCAAGAACCCTCTTTCTTTCCTTCGAGTTACCTTTTGCTATGATACTAGTTGTTAGAAAAATAGGATCACAGAGAAATAAAATAAAACAAATGTGGAAATAAAACAAATAAGATTCACAATATAGTAGAGACACAAATATACGTGGTTCACCCAGTGTGGGATATGTTCACCAGAGAAATTGCCAAGTCCTTCCTTTTTATTATCCAACAAAATGAAGGTATACAACCTACAACACACCTGATGTAACTTCCTCTTCTCTCTATCATAATATCCTCTCTTAGAATACAATATTCACAATAATACACAACCACAATACAATTCCATCATAAAATAGGGTTTCCTTCTGGGGAAAAATAACTTAACATAATCTCTACCATCATATCTGTGACTTAATGATGAACGATCAATATTGACTATGAAATTACAATATACATTTATAAGGAATTTTTTCCTTCGGGGTTTTCTCCCCTGAAACCCCATTAGGGGAGACTTCCCTCGAACCCTCATTGGGGGCTCACTGGCCCGCCCAACCCCCCATATAGGGATATTTACCCCCTGGACCCCATACGGGGGGAAATCCCCCCCTGAAACCCCCCCGCATGGAGGGTTTTACAATATTCCAATGTGTATAGTTTTCATAGGGTATAAACATGGTTGAAAACAAAGAAATCTGAATTAGGAAGATAATCAAGCTCAACAAACAACAATTGAAAATTGGGGCTATGAAAGGAGAGTTGCACAGTGAGTATGAGTGGAGAGAACCTTACACAGTAGTCAATATCGTAGGGATTCCATGCATAGAAGAAGAGGGAGAGCATTCTTATTCCAATCCTATAATCAAAGAGTCGTTAAGTCCTACTCCCACTAGATCCTATGATGACCCCATGACCCCAAGTATGTCACCTAGATATGAGATAACCTTTTAATATTTGTCAACATAACTTATAGTTAACATAAGAATCCAGATTAGTAGTAGCCAAAGTAGTGTAAGAGGTACGTCGATTCAGATTCATCCAACTAGATCGGGGGGAGACACTACACAAAACACCATGGTAGGTTTAGATAACACATTGAGAATTCTTAAGTTCTAGGGAGTTGGGTTGGAGGACCCAAAATATCATCGTATGTGAGACAATTTGGGCTGCGAATAATGTCCAATATGAGGCCACAAAGATTTCACAGTTGGACACAACATTTAAAGGACATGCATTAGCATGGTACATGAAATTGCAAACTACTACAGCTACATGTCAAGCGAGAAAATTGCCAGAAATTAGAAAATCATTATTAAAAGAGTTCAAGAAGCCAAATTTGAGTTGCAGTACATTACAGGGTTAAAAGAAATCAAACAAGTGTAGATTGAAACATTTTGGGACTATGATCAAAGATTTAAATATTTTATGGGTAGATTGGCATTCTGGATTCTTGATCAACAACATAAAGAATGGTTTATTGAAGGACTATTGCCACACATTCAAATTCTATTGATACTATATAAGGTTGTGTCACATCCTGAAGCCTTAGATATTTCAATGAAACTAGAAGCATATCCTATAGGAGACATTGGTGGGATGGCTCAAGTCCAAACATGGTTAGTTTCCTTGACAATCCAATTAGCAGAGCTTACGAAATGGAAGGAGAAATGGGAAAAAGTTTGGTGTGTCACGTTTAGAAATGAAGGCCACCTTAACGACAAATTCCAAACATTTTATTAGTATTTGGTGACTAGAGCATCAAACCCATTATTAGGAGGAGGATATAGTAAAATATTCAAGACTTGGGGACATCATCCACCTAATTTCCCAATTTTACAAAAATACCTGAGTATGCCAAGGAATTGTTTTTGTAACTGTTGGAAGTCAATAGGGAACTAAGAGAAGGACTTTCACGTATTCAATTTGATGAGAGATCACAATTCTTATATCTATAGAATTCAAGAGGAAAATGTCACGACATAAGGAGATGATCCACAGTATAATAGTCATAGTGGATTTAATCCAAGAAGTCGAGGAGGATTTGGCATAGGTCGAGAAAGAAGATGTTTTGGTAGAGGAGATAGAGAACTAATAATTTTATATAATTGTAATAAACCAGGACACTTATCTCATCACTGCCAAAATCCTTATACAACCTGCATATATTCTAGAGCACTAAAGCATGTGACATAATATTTTCTACAATTGCTTGCAAAATAGAATGAAAGAGGCAATCAAAACTATAACCTTAATCAGAAAAAATATATTAGCCAAGAAGCATGATGAAGTACCTAGAGTAGTAGTTGTCACGCATGGAGGAGATAGGACAAGGGATGATGTGACAAATAAAGGGAAACATATTGATCAATGTGTAAGGAAATCAACAAGACCTATGCTAACATTTGATCCACAAAAATAAAAAGAGACATATCAACAATCAAGGAAGGAGATACTAGGAACAAATTGGATATAATCAACATCATTTGTGCCTCCTGTGATTGATATCCCTTCATCATGTGATCATACTATTTTGGGGAAGCCACTTGAAAAGGTAATTACTTGAATCAAATGTATTTGAGTTCATTATGTGGAATGATTGGTCATCGCACACAAGCAAGGGAAATTCCTACCACACAGAGGGTAGTGAATTAGATATTGCGAAAAAAGAGGACCAAAGGGGAATTTATATTAAGTGCACAGAATGGGGAACATGACGTGAATAACGTCATTTTAGACTTGGGTTCTGATTTAATTGTTTTACCGAAGAATACCTAGGAAATGATGGGGAAACCCAAGTTAATGTGGTCTCCCATTCAATTAAGATTGGAAAACCAACACAATATAGTACCAATTTCCTGGTTGATAGGGATACCTGTGAATATAGATGAGGTGCACAACATATCATATTTTGAAGTCATCGAGATCGTGGATGATAGTAATCCATATCCAACACTAATGGGGATTTAATGGGCCTTTGAAAATCATGAGAGTATCAATATGAAGAAGAAGTAAATGATCTTTGAAGTGTGGGACTTGAAGCTTACCACACCATTAGATCTGATAACCTAGCAAAAGGGAATGAAATTGAGAACATGTATAATATAATTGTGTGAATGGATGACTATGTTAACCTGACTCCAGATGTTTCCCTAAGATGGAGAATCATTATCTCACATGCGTCTGACTCATAAGAATGTTTGGAACACTATAAGCAAAGGATGTATGAAGTATCCACCAGACACTGTGCCCACATGACTCGATCATTGTGATGGATCGAAATGGAGTCACGTGTCCCACCCAAGTATCATGGTTTGACTGGCATAAACTCTTTTGTAAAGGATTTTGAGTTGTCGATACCTGAACATCATATGTTTTTAGTGTTATATGTTGTATTGAAGGGCACTCCAACCAGATGGTGGGTTGCACATAAAGAAGGGATATAAGATTGGAAGTAGTTTATAATATTGATGCAAGTTAAATTTGGTACTGGGGTTGAATAAATTGCACATAAATATGTAGGAGTAAGTGACCCGACATATCATATTGCATAGTGCACAAACATATGGAGTTCGATTCCAAAGTTTGCGAAAATATGAAACTACTTGAATTATGAAACTGTGGAGAAGATTGCAGACTTACTACATGAGTATCATGATCTATTCCCAACCATGTTTTTAGAAATGAGAGGGATAATTGGTGAGTTAGGAGAAATGAAGATCCATTTGAAACCAGATGCTAAGCTAGTAAGACAGAGACCCTACAGGATAATAAAGAGAAGGTAAAGGTAGAAATCGACCAAATGTTACAAGAAGGAATCATTGAACCAATAGTAGAATTTGAATGGATAAGTACAATGGTAGTGAAAGATAAGAAAATAGGTGGAATCCGAATTTGTGAAGACCTAGAAAAGTGCATGTCTATATGATCCATTTCCAACATTGTTTATAGATGAAGTACTAGAGAATGTAGGGGCGTATGAGGTCTACTCTTTCATTAATGGATTCTTAGGATATCATCAGATAAATATTGAACAGGAAGATAGACATAAGAATACCTTTGCAATAGAATCAGGAAGCTACCAATACATAGTGATTCCTTTTGGTCTTAAGAATACACCTATAATCTTCTTGAGGGTAGTTTTCACATCCTTTAAGGAATTTATTCATAATTTCATTGAAGTGTCTTTACATGATTGGATTTTGTTTAGTCTATTGCAAAATAATATAGGAGTATTGAGATTTACTTTGGATAGTTGTAGACAATGTTAGATTGAATTGAATTTGAAGAAATGTATTTTATGTGCACCTTTTGTAATTTTTTTCGGCCATGTGCTATATAAGAAATGATTACTATTGGATCATTCCAAGACTTTAGTAATTGTAAACTTACCACCACCTACATCAGTCAAAAATTTGAGAGAAACATTAGGCCATACAAGATATCACAGGAATTTCATTAATGGATATGCACATATTACATCACCCATGGAGAATTTGTTGAAAGAATAAGTCAAGTTCTAGTGGAATGAAGACTGCCAAAAAAATTTGGACACATCAAAGAACAAGTTACTGACTGAGCCAATTTTGATATTCGTATATTGGAGGAAATAATTTCATGTTCATGTGGATGCATAGTCCATAGATTTAGGAGTAATATTATGCTAGCTATGTGAGGGAGCGTTAGAACATCCAATTTCAATTTCAAACAGAAGGTTGTCAACAACAAAAAGAACTACACTATGAAAGAACATGAAGGGTTGGAAATGATGTAGGTGTTGCAGAAGTTTAGAAACTACTTGTTGGGTTCTCATTTCAAGATGTATACAAACCATTTTGAATTAAGATACTTAGTGAAAAAGCCAGTTTTGGGGGGGGAGAATTTTTGGATGGTTACTTTTGTTCCAAGAATATGACTTTTAAGTCATTGTTAATCCAAGAAAATTGATTGTAGGACCTGATCACTTATCGCGTATTCTATCAGGAGAAGATTGTAGTGGCCATATGAGTTTAACATCCATTAATTACATAAACTATAAGAGTAATATCTATGTGATTTCAAAAAATTCAATAATTCCTTTTAATTTTATAACAAAATAAAAACAAATGCA
The DNA here is from genome assembly GCA_032191745.1 of Picea mariana. Classification (NCBI taxonomy): domain Eukaryota; kingdom Viridiplantae; phylum Streptophyta; class Pinopsida; order Pinales; family Pinaceae; genus Picea; species Picea mariana. Next base: position 54,961 of record JASDQU010945468.1, read on the forward strand.
TAATTTTAAATACCTGGGTCTGATGTTAACCCTCCATTTGTCTGCTTGTCCTATTGACCCTTGCTGAACTATGTAAACACTGCCCAAACCTTGTTCCACCCTGCCAACTAGGACAACTTCCTAGATCCAGGATATCATATGGATATCCTCGCCCCCGTGCCCAAAACCTCCAGCAACACGGTGCCACTGTCTATTCCATTGTAGGGTGTGGACCCTAGTCCTATTAGGAGGGGTGGAGGCATTTCCCACCGTGTATCCTCCGAAACCTGAAGTCATGGGAGGACGGTGTTAGTTCATTCTCCCCAAGAAGTGTGATGATGACTGTCAGATGCCTACTAGGGAAGCTTGGTCGAGATAACGACACTTCCACTTACGGGTTCTATTTGGAGTTAGGTCAATATAGTTGATGCTCCAAGATATTCTAGAAGAGGAAGGATAGAAATGGAGATGGAAGTAGGTTAGGGAGGAAGGATGAGTAGTAATAGTTGAGAGAGTATGGAGATTTGTTTGATGGTGGAATTTAATGTTTTCCCTTCAAAAAAAAAAAGTGAAATGTGTATATATGAATATTCATTATTACGTAACTAAACTACAGTTGTTTAACATAAAATCATTGAACCGAATAATAGTAATTAAAGGATTTCTCAAACAATTGATTGGTTTGTTGTCTTTTATAAAAGACTAGTCTTGCTGACTGGATTGGATGCATACATAAATTACTAAAGGATGATAGTTTTGATTATTAGTACATGCACGAGACTTGTATGTACTAGCTACACATGCATTTCTTGTACATATACACTAGTATGTATGAGTTTTCTTGACTTACTTACTGATAATGTCGGTTACTTGTTATGAATGTCTGAACCAAGTTTCTTTTCCTTTGTACCATAAGACACCTTAACTTCGGGACGAAGTTTCTTGAAGGGTGGGTGTATGTAACAACCCTAGTAGAGTATATACTTAGGGATTATTAAGTAAAAGATTTATTAGGTAATTAATTTTTCCTAACATGTTAATAACTAAACAACGATTGGTCTAATGATATTAATTAAGTATTTATTAATTAATTAAAGGTTATAATTTTGATTAATTAATTAACTACCTATTATATTCAATAACATGGGTATTAAATTTAAAAGGGATAATAAGCTATATTGTTTAAATTAAAAAGGTTGCGTACATGAAAAGGGATAAGATATTAATTATAAGGGGATAAGGTAATAAATGGGTGGGTAAGGAAGTAAATGAAGGAGACGGTGAAGGAAGGATATGGTGGGGGAGGAGGTTTACGAAGGTGGATTATCATTCTACAGGAGATGGGGATTGATTTATGGGGCTCTCTTGGATTTGCAAGGAGGGGAGTTGAGTTCTGGAGTCAAAAGGTTTAGTACAGGGGCACCAGTTTGCTGGAAATTTTGGGCACGGGGGCCAGGATATCCATATGGTATCCTGGAGCTAGGAAGTTGTCCTAGTTGGCAGGGTGGAACAAGGTTTGGGCAGTGTTTACACAGTTCAGCAAGGGTCAACAGGACAAGCGGACAAACGGAGGGTTAGAATCAGACCCAAGTATTTAAAATTATGCATTTGCTTTTATTCTGTTATAAAATTTTATTATTCATTGATCAATTTAAAATGCATATGTGCTCAATTAAAAGGAATTATTGAATTTTTTGAAATCACGTAGATATTACTGTTACAATTTATGTAATTAAGGGATGTTAAATTCATATGGCCACTACAAAGATGAAGGAAATATAGATGATAGCTTACTAGACGTGTATTTATTTTCAATTCAAATGGTGTACGTCTACTTTGGACACATTATGCAATTTTAAGTACAGGAATGGCTCCATCAAACATGACAGCTGCATAAAATAAACAACTAGTGGTTAAGGAATCCAACTATCAAATAATTGCAGGAAACATATACAAGTTAGGTGCACATGGGATATTAAGACGATGTGTGTTAGAGCATGAAATGACAATGATACCCATAGAATCACATGAAGGAATTACACGAGGAAATTGCATAGGTAAACTAACAACACAAAAGTTGTTTTTCACAAGGCTCTAGTGGCCCACACTTTATAAGGATTCTAAGGTATATTTCTAGACATGTGATGTTTCTCGAAGGGATAGAAAGCCTTCCAAAAGGGATGAGATTAACTTTCATCCACAGGTTACACTGCATGATTTTGATAATTGGGTGATAGAATTCGTTGGACCAATCAATCCACCATATAGGATATAAATATCTAAGTATATAATCACTCTAATAGAGTATTTGACCAAATGGGAAGAAGCAATACCAATCATAGAGAGAAGCATGGATACTATTGCATGGTTTCTGTTGGAGAATGTAGTCACAAGATTTGGATTCCTGCGCATTTTACTGAGTGATCAAGGGACACACTTCATGAATAAGACGATTGCAACATTGGTTGAAGAGTTTCAAATTCACCATCATCGGAGTATGTTTGTTATAGCAATATTTTCCTCACCCTATGCAATGTTGCACATAAGGCATTTTTCCATTTCCCTATGCAGACTTGTCATCCTTGTTTTCAAAATACAGGGCTAAAAAGACATATTTTTCCACATGTATGCATATTTTCTACTATACAACATGCATATACATAGGTTGCTCCACTACAACCCACATACATCGGGATTTGTGCCAAAAAATGAAAATTAATGTTGGGTTTCCATGTCACAATAGGAGATCTATGATCCTTGGCCTTCCATATACTGGAAACGTTCTGAATTGGCCCTTCAGTTCTATTTTTAAGGCTATAAATGAGCCAATTCCGAGCTATGGAAAGAGGAGAAAGAATTCAAGTTTGACAGCAAAGTTATTCTGGAGGAATTATTTTCTTCATATTGAGTCTACATCCCTTTGTCCTTTGACTCTAAACACAGTGTTCAGCCTCCAAGCTCTTCTCTTACTGATTGAGAATGTCATTGTTTCTCTTTTATGAGCTTGCCTTTGGTGGATTATTGAAGTGGTGGAGGCCCAGCTGGAAGGAAATTATATTCTCAATTCCAAACGGTGTCGACACGGAAATCTGTAACATTTTTAGCTATGTTGATCATATATTAATAGAAATAATCTTTTCTCATAAAATTGATATCTTGAAAATATTTGAATTATTATTCCATGTACATGTTTTTCATGTTTATTAATGGATTATGCTATTGAATGTTATAACATCATTTATTATCACCATATGCTTTCTTTTCTTCATTGTTGAGGACTAGTTGCAGGTATATTGCTTTGGGTCAAGTGCTCAACAATGGACTTCATCGAACGTCTGGACGAGGTAGGAACGTTATCTTGTCTTGTTAGGATATTTGTTTATATAAAATACTTGATAAGAGAGGTGCTTTATGTAGTCATTTCCATCTCTTGTGGTTTACCCTATCCATAGAGAGATTTTCCTCATAACAGAATTGGCTACCATACTGGGGATGAATCTTCTTTCTTAGGTTTTGGAGTACTTCTATCCTTAGATTTCTCTCGTTCCTATTGTGTTTCTTGTCGTATCATTGATTGAAATCCTTTGTTCACTCTGTTTTTGAGTTTTTAGCCTTCTCCCTTGCCTGACCTTATTTTTTGAAACATATACGTGGTTTTTTCTTTGACAGTCACGTACATACATAGGTTTCCCCTCTACAAGCTACGTACATACACTCTGTTTTCCCAAACATTCACGTACATCATTTTTCTTTGACTGTTTTCTTGGTCTGGTGGTTGTTGGGTGGGATTTGATGTTTGTTGAGCCTTCTTGGGTCTCTGTAGTGCCTATTAAGTGCTTGTGGGATGACAATAAACCTATCTATGGTTGAATTTTTGGGTGGATTCTTTCTCATCATCCTTTCATTTTGAATGTCCTTGTACATTGGGATAGGTGTTTTGTTGCTTTCTATCCTACTTGAGTTATCTCTTTCTATACATAGTAGAGTTTATATATCAAGTTGTTTTTCAATCCCTGCATTTTCTTTTTTATTATATTGAAAATACAAAAAAAATATGCATTTTGCATTGCTTGGAATTTTGGTCTTTTGAGTCCTTGTCATTAGCTTAGTGCATGTAATGAAAGATTACAATTTTACTTCGGAATTGCATAGTTGAAATTGAAAATTGCATTCATTTTTAGAAGCATATCATTCACTGAAAGTTAGAGTTACGACTTTGCATTATTTTCATATTTACTTTTCTTGCAGAGTCATAACATCTTGAGTTTCACTACCATACCTTTTTGAGTAATCACGACCACTAAAATTAACATTATAATTTAAAATTGTTTAGTTGCGATTTTATTTTCTATGGTGCACAAACTATCTTAGGATTTAGTGCCTTGGAATAGAATTTTGTGAGTAAACTTCTCTAAGGCAATTAAATCAACATATGTGTTTGAGAAAGGGAGTGGAGAAATCCATTTTATAATGTTAAAGTTTCTTGCTTAATCTATTATTGTTAATTCTTCATTATAACAACAACATAATAAAGATCTTACTGAAAGAAAGACAATCACAAAGTACACAAGTATTTATCCTGGGAAACCCTCAAGGGGAATAAAACCCAACAAAACTTGTTTAATGTAGATTCAATAACCAAGTACAGTGTCTCTCACAAGAGACATCTCACCAAATAGACGATCCACTAGAAACCCTAACCAAAAATGAGTAGCACACCACTTAGACCCAGATAGTCCTTCACCAAGATAACCTTCACCTTTACTGAGATACTCTTCCTTGTAGCCGCATCACTTCTCCTTATAGCTTTGTCAATCTCAGACTTGCACACTTGACAGAGAGAGCTTGAAGTGTGTGTGTACAAATGAGGTTCTATGCCTCTTATAAATACAAGTTGTGGCCCCCAAATAATTAGGTCAGGGATGACCTGTCCACTTTATCTTTCTAATTTACATGACTTTGTTTAGGCACAATAGGGCTGACTTGTAAATATAATATATATATATATATATATTATCTTTTACTTTATCCACAAAAGGGGATAATAATATTATTTCCAGTTACACAATATTTTAATACTCCCACTTAATAAAAAGGATATTCTTTATCTTTTGGCAAGTCACTAGATGTCATTATCAACTAAACAATATCATCTGGGAAATATCATCAACTAGATAATCATCATCAATTGGACAACAACATCAACTGGATAACATCATCAACTGGGTAACATCATCAACTGGGTAACAACATCAGTATAATTCACGTGGTCATTTTGCATCAYGATCATTGATTGGTTTTGCATGAATCCATATTAAAGAAGTTTTGTTCTGTTTATATTCACACAAAATGTGCTCTTTCTTTATTGCATCTTCATGCTGAAGATATATTTTTATTATCTTCACACAGAAKATATATATGAGTTTTTCCATTCCTTTTTATGTTCTCCCTTCTCTTGTAGTCATCTATCTCACCCATCCACTAGGGAGGCATACTACCATAGCTTCACTCCTAGTCATCCAACATGAACTAGAGAATCTAAGATGCTATCTTGSGCAAGACTAGAATCCCTTTCTCTGATCCACGTAGGATTATGACACAAACCTCAAGAGCCAACTAACCATTCCACATGGTAAAGGTTTGTCTTCCAGGCTACTCAATCCTTTTCCAGAGGATAGTATCTTCTCGTTGCCCCTTGGAGAAACACCCACACTCTTCTTTACGAGGGTGGTCACACCCCTCTCTACGAGGGTATTCTAGCATGTCCGTAGAGTATCCAAAACTCAACACTTGGACATAGGCCAACCTTGCAAAATTTCTCCTTCCCCTTCTCAATGAAGGTCAATTCCTTCTCTACAAGGGTCTACCTGTGGGATTTCTCATTCCTTCTCTAGGAAGGTCTCTTCCTTCTCTATGAAGGTCTACCTATAGGATCTGAAAAAATATCTTGTGGTCCAAAATATTTCCATGGTATAATAACATGCTTCCCATATGTTGGGCACCATTCATCTACTTTCCCAACTGAAGCAAATCAAGATCCTCCATTTCTAACTCGGAGACATAGCTCCCTCTTGCACCAAACTAAGAGCTTCTAATAATCATCCTTGAAGTTATCTTTTGTAATATCCTAGGTGCTTTCTTGAGTGCTAACATTTCTTTCTTTCTGACTTCATACTAGATCAATCTACTCCCTTTGCATCTCATCAACTATATATGAGTATCCATATTTCTCTTCATCTTGAACATTTCTGTTTTTCATCTTTAAAAACCTCCTTCTCCTATGTAAATATTGGATACTGTTTGGTTTTTACTGACTGTCAACATATCATAAGTCCTTCTCATGTTGTCTAACTTCTGCAAGTGAAGGCATAAGTTCTTTCTTACGAGACCTGTAAACTTACATATAAAAGGCTTTCTGATATATGTCACTTAGCCAATCAGTCAGTAACAATAAGGAGTAATCAAATAAAAATGCATCATGATTTCTATCATAGTAGTACACATTTTTTCTTAAGAAAAACTTGCTCAAACATGTACACATTTGAAACCCTAATCATGAATAAGACTTTTGAACTCTTTTTCAGTCTATCTATGAAATTACCAAATTTTCCCTTACTATCACAGCTGAACACATACCTTTGTCACTATAATGAGTGATCATACCTGAAATAAATATTTTATTTCTTTCTGTATCCTCTTCATTGATACTTCCTTCATAGATCTGCATAGATACTAAAATGAAACAAGGTTAATCAACATTCTCACAAAAATCTAACTTGTAATGAGAAAGCATTAAAGTAAACAGGATACTAAAAAAATAACATGAATACTTATCTTTTGTTTTTGTGTGGGGAGGCTCCACAGACTCCACCATTTTCTATATTTCTTCACATCAACTATCTTAAAGTACATAATCCTAAATTTCTACTAAATATTTCTTTGAGGGAAGGGATTCCTCTTCCTCTGCCACATGTGCTTGATACTTTCTTTTCCCTTTTCCTTATGCTTGGTCTTTTTCTCTTCTTCCCCCGGTTCTCATAAACTCACCATGACATGTTATCGTCTAGAATCATTTGCAACCTATGATTCCAAGATCTAAGGTTTTCATATCCTTCCAGCCTGTATTCTACCATCATATCGGTATCCATTCTTTCTTGCAACAGAAACCCTATCCCTACAGGCTATAAAAATAATAAAAAAATCAAATTTCTTGGATCTGAAAAGTGAACTCACCAAAATATGTGCTGGACTGAGACAAGTATCCTGTTATACTCACTTCATGAAAATTCCAATTTCTGACCCTTGAAACCTAACCAACATATTTCTAGACTGGTGCTTCTGGTTTTCTGGTACTTTTGGTTTTCTGGTACTTCTGGTTTTTTGGTATTTCTAGTTTCCTCGTACTTCTGGTTTTCTGGTATTTTTAGTACTGGTGAAAACTAGGGTTTCACTTTCTGGGAGTTCTATCCACTGAAAAGGTGTGCTGAAGTTGCAAATGAGTTCCTTAGGCTAGGACGCACTTTTCTAGATGATCTTTGGGATGAAATTCCTCTTTAATAAAAATCCCTAATTTTCTTGTACGACAACAATGACATTTTTCTTTTTCTGTGAAATATGCTCCCTTCAACTTACCTCTGATACCATGTTAAAGTTTATTTCTTAATCTATTATTATTAATTCTTCATTATAACAACATCATAATAAGGATCTTACTAAAAGAAACAAAATCACAGAGTACACAAGCATTTATTCTAGGAAACCCTCAATGGGAAGAAAACCCAACATAACCTCTTTAACATATATTCAATAACCAAGTACAATCTCTCTCACAAGAGATATCTCACCAAACATAAGATGCACCAGAAACCCTAACCAGAATAGAGTAGTGCACCACTTAGACCAATATAGTCCTTGTTGATTAAGGTTGGTTGTCATTGATGTCAACCCTTGAACAAAGCCCTGTAGCACAAAGGTTTTGGTAATGGACCCAATATTGTTTGATGTAAATATGACTCATTATTTTTTTTTCATGGTTGATAAGAAGTAAGTATCGATGAACTCCAAAGTGGTCGCCTTATGGTGAAATCCCTCACGGGAAGACGCTTTATGGAGTAAGAGAACCCATTCTTAATTGTGGAATAATGAGACGAAGGAAAGTGAATTTGTCATGGAAAATATCCTATATGGATAGTTCTTGTCATGTAATTTATGGTGGTATGTGGAACATCGCATAATTCTTCATGGTTAGAGAGTTATGGCCATGAGAAGTTGGAGACCCTAGGTTTGGGCAATGGACCCAAGTTTGTTTGATGGGTAATAGTATGAGTTATGATATATTATCAAATAATAATATTCTATATGGATACTCCATGTCATGCCATTTCTGGTGGTATGTAGAACGTCACATAACTCCTCACGGTTTGAGAGTTATGGCCTTACGAAGTTGGAGGAGTCTCATATGTCATCTAGAAGCCCCAAAAGGTCAAAGTCGTCAAAGTGGTTTAAAAGATTTTAAAAGGTAAATAATAAAGTGAAGTGATGAGTGTATTATAATTCAAAGTGAATACAAAATAAATTATTTCAATCATAAATTTAATGGAGAAATTAGAAGTGGACCCAACCCTAAAATAAGGAAAGTGGACCAAGTGACCTAGAAGATGTTTTAAGGAAGCTACTTGGAGAGTATAAATAAAAGGCAAGGCTCTCTCATTTAAAACAAACTTGAGAATGTTGAATATCTATAGGTTTCTGAGGTAAAAAAATGATATCTAAGACGAAATTATGAGGAAAGTGAAGAAAAGAAGGTCGAAATGCAAGGAAGGATAAATTCTTTTGATGGTGCTTTCTAAGGTATGTTATTTATAGGTCATCTCACCATTTTTGATATAACTTTTTTTCTGTAATGATTCAAATCCTTGAATTTCTATGAAAGTGAGATAACATATCCAAGTATTTGTGGTTAAAATTTCAGCTTGTGGGTCGTTGTATTTTGGGAGTTACACTCCGTGGAAAATAGGGTTTGTGGCTAGTCCTGAAACTAGTCAAAATCAGGTGTTTCGGGTAAAAACGTCATAGCTTATTCATAATAGATCCAAATTTAGTGAGACAAAATGTATTGTCTAGGGTACAGTATGTAGTATGTTTTTTAATAGTTTCATATATCTTTATCAAATATTTTGTCCAGGGCACGCTCTACAAGGTTGCTCTCTAGAATAAACCAAAATTCAACAAGGTATGCCATTTTTGCTATAACTCCTTTTCTGAGAGGTTCCAAGTAGTGACACTTCGAGTAATTGTATAAAACACACTTAAGAACATTTTTCATCAGTTTTATATCTTTATACATTACAAGTTCAAAGTTATGATTACTTCAAGTTAGGGTTGTTGACTAATCCAAAACTAGTCTTGTGAGACTAAAGAAAAGTTTGATGAAAATGCTAGTCTCTTGTTGTTAAAGATAAGGAAGGTTTGCAAGAATGTGATCATATAGACCGGGTCTATTACAGAGCTTCAAATCATATTTGGATTATGAAATTGATGAGGGATTTTGGTTGAGGTACATGTTGAGTACATGGTTGAGACAAGTAGTTGATGAGTTGGCACATACATGAGGTGTATAGTTGATGATGTTGGTAAATATTGATGAGTCATAGTTGATGAGTAGTTGAAACATGATTGGTACATACTTGGTACATGGTTGGATGCACTTGTTTATGGTACAGGTTGATTACATGTTGGTGCATGGTTGATGCACTTGTTTATGGTACAGGTTGATTATAGGTTGGTGAATGGCTGATGCACTTGTTTATGGTACAGTTTGATTACAGGTTGGTGCATGGTTGATGCACTTGTTTATGGTACAGTTTGATTATAGGTTGGTGCATGGTTGATGCACTTGTTTATGGTATAGGTTGATTACAGGTTGGTGCATGGTTGATGCACTTGTTTATGGTACAAGTTGATTACATGTTGGTGCATGGTTGATGCACTTGTTTATGGTACAGGTTGATTACAGGTTGAGGTATAGGTTGATGCATGGTTGATGCATGGTTCAAATTTATTGGTACAGGTTTACAACAGTATATCTCACAGTGATAGTGTGATAGTGGTTCCATCATTCTACTTCTACTTCAGGGTTGCAAGATGGGGCAAGGACAAGTGGTTGTAGCCACCTTCTGGTTGTAGCTGGAGAACATAGGGGGTTGTAGCCTCCTTCTGGTTATAGCCAGAGAATTGGGGAATTGAAGTTTCCCTCAGGTTGTATCCTGAGAAACTAGGGGGTTGGAGCCTCCTTCTAGTTGCAGCTGGAAAACAAAGGAAGTTGGTGCTTCCAATAAATGTAATTCTTGAAGACATATAAGAAAAGGCATTTTTTGGTTTTCTCCCGATTTGGGTTTCCACGTAAAACACTAGTGTATTGTGTATGTGTATGATTGTTCATTTGTTCATTGCTTATTTACTATGCAGTTATTGGATAATAATGCTTCATTGATATAACACTTGGATTATATGGTTAAAAGAGATTAAATTTCTCTATTACTAATTCACCCCCCCTCTCAATAATCCAATAATTGGTATCAGAGCAAGGCTCCTTCAGGAAATAGTTTAACCACTGGAAGGAGATCATGGATTATTCTGAGAATGGAGTACTAATGTTTAATGGTAAGAATGGTTTTAAGTATGAGATGTGGAGTAGAAGGATGGAAGTATTTTTACAGGCACATGGACATTATATTTGGCTATCATTTGTTACATGATATGATAGTTTAAAAAGGGAAAAGACTTCAAACAAGAAGAAATTGAAGAAGAATAACAAAATAGCAATGGATTTCATCTGGGAATGATTACCTAAACCGATAAGAGAAAAGGTTGGTAAATGTTCATCAGCCAAAGAACTTTGGGATAAGTTACATGAAATATATTCTTCACCCATCGCAGATTCAGAAAATGCCAAAGAAGATGCAGATATAGAACAAGAAGAAAGATGCCCATCATGTCAGGCAGATTTAGAAGAGGAAGAGTATGATGAAGCAGAAGTTGATTACAAA
>JASDQU010945469.1:14820-26056 GCA_032191745.1 Picea mariana
TTTCTTTTTCAAATTATTTGCAGAATGAAAAATAATTTGTCAACAAAAACACTAGAGACAGATAATATCCCAGTCACCAGTTGATCCTATAAATTATAGGATGATAACAACTGCTACCATGGATATATACTTCATCATCTTCAATGGATCATAGGATTAGCTCCCTTCTAATCATTTCTTCATGTATGAGTGCATGCTTTTCTTTTGGAAGTATATAATCGACTCCCTCCATCTCACATAATCCACGCTTTTGTCTGCATCCTTATTGCCTTCTGCAAGGTGTCATAAGTCTTTCTCCAATTTCTTCTTGATTGCTGACTTCTTTCTTTCTTTACTTCTTCTAGGTTTCTTCAGGATTGATTCTGATTTCAGCTTATCTTGCAGCTGCTACTTATGTAATAACTTCCACATGAATTGTTTGTTGTACTTCATCCTTTCATGTGTATTTTCTGACTTGTAGTCATAATGATAGCAATCCTTATCTTGTTGTTCTTCCATGGGTATAGTTTCTCTTGGAACATATTATCTTCTAAGAAATATATATACAAGGTATGTATAAAGACCATGCAAACAAGGTATGTACAAGAACTATGAAGAATATTATTACCTTGTCTTTAGAATAAGAAGTATGTTTTATCCTGCTTGGTCTTCCTTGAGGGTTTCCTTTCTTCGACAACTGATGCTTCATGTGTCTCCTTCCTTTTCTTTAGCTCAGGACAATGATTCTTGTAGTGACCATATTTTTTACAGTTGAAGCATTGTATTTTAGACACATCCTTATTTTGATTTGGCTTCTTCCCAAACTTCATTTTGTTCCTGAAATTCTTGAATCTTGTTGTGAAGGCTTGATCATTGTATTTCTTTTGAGGTTTCTCTTTTTCACTAATCCTTGATTCTTCTTGTGTGCAACAAGTCCAAAGTTATTTAAATGTAGGATACTCCTTCCTTGTGTTCATGCTTGTGGCAAATGCATCCCATGTCTTGGGAAGACCATTGAGTACTATATTTACCAGTTCCTTCTCTAAGGTGATCTCTTAACTGAGACATCCTCACAAGGTATGATGTTATGTTTTCATCATCATTCATATTCATATCACAAAGCTCATTCTTCAGATTCATTACTTGTCCAATGTTTCTGACTGAGAAGAGGTTTGTTAGAGCATCATACATCTTCTTAGACAAATCAAGATGGGAAATGTAGGGTATCAAGTGGTCTTTTATAGATTCCACTATGATATGCATGGAATTAATGTCATTGTCTTTGAACTTTTCCATAACTGCAATGTTCTACGGTTCCTTCCCTTTTCCTTCTTCAAACTTTGGTTCCACGATCTTTCCTTTCACAATATCCAGCACTTTATTCTTGGCAAGGATGAGGTCAATCCTTATCTTCCATGCTATGAAGTTTGAATCCCCATATAACTTGTTTTCTGACTTCATAGAGTAAGTCATGGTTGCCTTGACTTGGTCAACCCTAGATTTGACCAAAAAATCAAACTTGACATCTTAGCTTGCTGAGAGTACCAAGAGGTGCGCTAGGATAGGGCACACTGATCTATCCAGAAATTAGGTCAATCCCTTCACTCAAGGTGCCTCAATGAGAGGGTTAGGGTTTATGAAACTACACCTGCTAGTAACCCTAGCGACAATGATTTAGTAACTTCTCCTGCTTGAAACTCGAGCGACAGTTCTTTAACGAGCTTAGTATCCTTATGGATATGCTCCCTTATAGTAGTTAGATTGAATGAAGGGGGTGTGGGCCCATAATCTATTAGAATATAATGGATGTGCTCATTTTACCATAGGCAATATCACTATTATCACCCAACCATAGGCCGAAGCCACCATATGAGAACCTTAACCTTGACAGAGAATCATTTCAGAAGCAAACCCTAAGCTAGAGAGCCAAACAAAGGGTGGTGCACCTTTCTCCAAGGATAGAACACCAAACAAGAGTTGATCAGATAGTCCAAACCATAACCAAGAGATAGTCCAAGCCAAAACGTAATCTTCTAGCTGCATCAGCTGTAATGAAAACTCTCCTCCAAACTTGTGCACAAACTAGCTAACTACAGTGCACATAAGTGAGCTCTGGAGTTCTGAGAATTCTTGACAGAATGAAGAATGGACTCTTGTATTTATACTAAAACTGACAAACTGCCTGGGCCGACTTCTCATTCTGGGTGCCTATTTATTATTTCTTTCAGCCGACTTCTTCTCTTAGAGGCTAATAACCTAATACAAATTATCCTCTTGATCTGACTTGTCTTCTAGAGTTATTAGCCAACTAATTAGGGTTTCTTCTTGCTTCCTGGAATATTCTATTCTCATTGGGTTTACACATGGAGGTAAATACCTCCCGTAGCTAACATAATATCAACACTAACCTCCCCTCCATAGCCTCCCCCCTGTGATGGCCTCTTCCTACGGTGACCTCCCTACTTCTCTACCCCTTTCCCCCCTACCCCACTTGACGATTCAATGACCTTTTTTGCTCTGGTTGCTTCTCTGGATAAGCCCGACAAACACCCTCCATCAAAATTTGTTAAAATAGAAGATGGAATTCCCAAAGTCTAGGTCCATCAGGGTTCTTCCATAGATCTTGTTCTTAAGCTAGCAGACAAGGGTCTTATCAACAAATTCATGGGTCTCTGGCCCTCCCCAAAAGCAGTAGTGACTTGGATCGACAGAAATTGGAAACCTATGATAAAAGGCCATCTTTCTCAGGATTTTTGTGTGTGCAGGTTCTTCACCTTCCTCTTTGAAGAAAAAGAAGACAAAGACCTTATTTTGCGCAGCGGAAATTACTTCATGGGTTCACGGGGTCTCTACCTAAATAGATGGACTCTCGACTTTAATCTCGAGAATGGAATTCCCCCAGTTGTCCCCATTTGGGTACGTCTCTCCTTCCTTTCACTTCATTGTTAGAATGACGAAACTATCAAAGTGATTGGAAACACATTGGGAAAATTGATCCAGATTATTTTGAGAACGACATGAAGGAAGAAATATAACTGAGATATAACAATGAAATACACAAAACCATAGAAGAGAACACAAAGATACATTGAAACCCAACTTCTATTGTTGAATAAAATAGAAAAACACTATAGAGCACAAACTGGAAAAATGGGGTAGCTTATCTCTAAAAAGAAAGAGATGTTAGCTATGCTTCATTCACAAGAAGCTTTACATCACACTCCATTGCATCCTTAAAATGCCTCCTGCACTTCAATTATATATGAGAGAGTGAATGGAGAACAATTCCCATGATGCATGTGGGATAAATTGGACCAAGTTTATAAAATTCCATAGGCATGTAAAATACTAGGACTTCCCGAACAGTCACCCATCCCAGTACTACTCTATCCCAAGAACGCTTAACTACGGAGTTATAATGGGATCCAATGCATTAATGCTATGTTGTAGGCATGTACACAATACCATTAAATGATGTCTGTAATTAAAAAATGAAGATGACATTACATTCCATTCTCCACCAAAAGGGTGAATGTCATGGTTTATCAAAACCACAAGCTCAAAATGGTGATTCAGTGGAAAAGGTGGGTGGCCACCAAGATCCATCTGGATCATTCCTCCCCCCTTAGAAAGCAATGGTCCCCATTGCATCAAGTTCCCTTGGGAGACGGGGAGACTGCATGCTAAATCTGAAGCTTGGTGTGTTGCTTGTCTTCTTGAAGAAGTTGTCATGCTTAGCTTGTTGAAGGTTGTCATGAACCTGTTGCTGGAGGGGTTGAATCCATTCAACTAATCTAGCTGCATGATCTACCTAAGTGTGTCAGGACTCTGTCGGTGAAGATGCATCATGAAGAGTATGAAGGGTTATGTTATAACCTTGCTTGATTGGGAAGTGTGGAGGAACCCCTGTAGGTGCAACAAGAACATCTTGGTACTATTCTACAATCTTGTTGATCTAATTCTGTTGGATAGAAAGGTCTTGGGTTAAGGCTACATTGGTTGCAGTGTCCTTTTGTTCACCTTCTGATTTGATTGTGAAGAGGCTAAACTTTGCAGTATGAGATATTACTTTGTGACATTGTTTTGGTGGAAAAATAGTTGAAACTACCTCGGGTATCCTGTATAGATGACCCCCTAGAGTAACAATGAAGCTATAGGGTTGAGACTCATAAACAACATGACACCTCCACATATATGGTTGGCCTAATAGAACATCACAGACTTCCAGTGGGTCAACATCACACAATACCTCATCCTTGAAGGGCTTGATGTCGTAGGATAGGCGACACTGCTGGTTGACATGAAGATCTTGACCCTGGCAAAGCCACCCGATGTTGTATGGTTGCGGGTGTGGTGTTCTTGGAAAATCCAACTGCTTGACAACCTCTATTGAGATGATGTTCTTTTGGCTTCTTCTATCAACAATAAAATGTAGTGGGGTCCCCTTCACCCACATTTGTGAATGGAAGAGTTGCTCCCCCTCCTCAGGATCCTCTTTTTGTTGGATTTTTGCAGTTGCGACAATATCAGTGGGTTTTGCATCAATGATATGTCTCCTTTTATTATTTTCTGAATCAGGGTCCAAGTGGGTATTCGACTCTTTATCTTTGATCTCAGCTACCAATGATTGTATTGAGAGACATTTATCAGTGTTGTGCCAAGGGTTGTTGTGAAACTCACACCACTTTCCAATGTCTTTCTTAGACTTATAGTTACCCTTCTATGCCTACATTTGGGACTGTCTCTCTTGAGGTTGGCCTTCCTTGCTCTATCCATGCTTCTCCCACTTACTCTACTGCTTGAATTTCTACTCAATTTTGACTGCATATTGATAAGAAACTCTCAGTGAGGAGATGTCCAAGAAATCCATCTATGTTTGAATGTACCTATGTAGACCAATGCGGTACTTCAAAACCAGGTGTCACTCAGAGTCTTTGATACCCAGATTTGAGCGCAAGGTATGAAATATGTTGGTGTACTCTGACACTATCTGGTCTATTTTTTGACACAGAATTGTCCATCTCATCTATTGGTCATCATAGTTTTCGACAGAGTAGAAATCCTCCTTTAGGGCATCTACAAAGGTCACCCAAGTGGGTTCTCTACCTAATAGTATAGATTCATCCATGGTGTACCTCTCCAAGTAACCTTCCCACCAAGATCTGACATGGGGAAGGGCTTTAAGGAGCGCGGAGGTGATCTTTTCACTGTCGGAAAACTTTTGGATAGAGTAATAACCTTCTAGCAGATTCAACCATTTTTCTAGAGCACTTGCATCTATCTGGCCTTCAAATAAGGGGATATCAAAATTGACTTATACCTTGAAGGGTGTTGCACTTGCAAAATGGTTTCTTGTTGAAGATGCCTCGACTGTCATCATTGGTAGTCTTCGAAGGATTCGAGTGAAGTTTTCCATCATCTCGTTCCTTTGTCGCACAAGGGCTTCCTCGAGCAACATCTTAAAAGGATTTCATGCTATGTCATCTCTCTTTTCTTCCACCATGGGAGATCGCTTGGGCTAGAAAGAGTGGTTTTCCTCAAGCGAAACTAGCTCGAGACCCAAATCTCTATACCCTAACCTCGTTGGGGAACTGCTATGAGAAGTGACAAGGACCAAATTTCTCTGATACCACTGATCCATATTATTTTGAGAATGACATGAAGGAAAAATTTAATTGAGATATAACAATGAAATACACAAAAATATAGAAGAAAAAATAGAGATATAGTGAAACCCAACTTCTATTGTTGAATAAGATAGAAAACACTGTAGAGAACAAACTGGAAAAATGGTGTAGCTTATCTCAAAAAATAAAGAGATGTTAGCTATGATTCATTCACAAGAAGCTTTACATCACACTCCATTTCATCCTTAAAGGGCCTCCTTCACCTCAATTATATATGATAGAGTGAGGAGAACAATTCACATGATGCATGTGGGATAAATTGGACTAAGTTTATAAAATTCCACATGCATGTAAAATACTAGGACTTCATGGGTGATCACCCATCCCATTACTACTCTAGCCCGAGCACGCTTAACTATGTAGTTCTAATGGGATCCGATGCATTAACACTATGTCGTATGCATGTACATAAGACCATTATATGATGTCTGTAATTAACAAATGAAGATGACATTACATTCTATTCTCCACCAAAAGGGTGAATGTCATGGTTTATGAAAACCATGGGCTCAAAATGGTGATTCAGTGGAAAAGGTGGATGGCCACCAAGATCCATCTAGATCACAAATACATAGACCATTCAGAGCCAAGGGAGGGCATTTAAACATGCGCTCAGATTTGTGTGGAAGTGGATCTGAAAAAGGGATTACCTAAAGAAATGGAACTGACCCTAGACAGTTGTAATTTTATCCAGCAAATGGATTACGAACAACTTCCCTTCAAGTGTAAAATATGCCATGAATATGGTCACTTTTCCAGACAATGCCCCAAAGCATCCCCGGAAGCAGACACCCAAGAAACTAATGATCAATGTATTCATCTCGAAAAGCGCAAGTAGACACAGAAGTTTGGAGCACAGGGGAAACAAGGAATGACTCCAACGCCCCCCCCCTCCCCCCAGCTTAATTCTAAGGCTTCCTCTGGCCCTAGCTCTAGTAACAATATATTTGAACCCATTGTAGTCGATGATGACCCCCAACAAGCTCGTCATCCGAAGGAGTGGGACAACACCATTTTTCAAAATTAAATCCCAACGGATTGTTCCCCATCCCTAGAAAGCTCCTAATTACCTCCTAAAGGAAAGTCTTCCATTGGGGACCCTCCCTTTCCCTCGGTCATCCCTGCCTTAGAGCCTGCCTTGTCTGACTCTGGGGAGGATTCAAAAAAAGATTCAAGGTTTAGTGAGCCCATCAAAAAGGTTGGAAGGAAATCTAACAAAAAAAAGAGAGAAATTGAAACCAATAGGGAAAAAGACAAGGGAACCTATCCAACACTGGACAAAGTGGTCATTAGAGAATCCAGGCGGCCGAAAGTGCATAACAACTCCAACCCCTCAACAGGAGGGGCCAACAAACCACCTCATAAATGATGAAGGTTGTTTCTTGGAATTGTAGGGGCCTTGGCAACTCCACAAAATCTGATTTAGTTAAATCTTTGATCAAGCAAGAGAAACAGGAGATCCTACTCCTCCAGGAAACTAAGCTAAGGGATGTTAACTCCCTTAAGAGCAATCATAAATTTTGGAAATCAAATCAAGGAATCACAATGAGCTCCAAAGGGGCATTTTCACCCTCTAGAATCCAAACCTTTGATCTTGATTTTATGAGCAGAATGAAATGAATACAGATTATTAAAAGATGTTTAACACATAATAACAAAGATACATTAAAAATGGTTTTCTATTCAATAAGGAAATAAGTTGAAACTGTAAAATGCAGCGGAAAACAAGCTTGTTGGAATGGTGGCGACTTATCTATGAGAAGAGATGTGGTGGTTGTGCTCATTCACAAGAAAATGATTACAATGAGGCTCTAAAGGCCTTTTTACATTAAACAGGAATGTCAAAAACCCTAAACATACAAAAAACTAACCCTAGGAGATGAAGCGCCAAAAGTCATGTGGGCCCCATTTGGGTAAGTTAGTACATCAACTTCTCGAGGTCGTAACTTTTGCATATGATCTTTGTTTTAGGTGCACGATATCCCATTGGAAAGGTCTAAATGAGAATACAGATTTTTGATTGGCCCAAGTTAGTTCCTTTGAAAGTGACTTGGGCCTCAAATCCCCAAAAAACGTCGTTTAGGGCCTCAAAACGGCCCTGGAAGTTTGGAACTCGAAATATTGTCGAAAAACTGCCAAGGTGGAAAACTGTTTTTTGAGCCAGTGGAATAGTTGGGTGGTCATCGATATCCACCTAGATCAATCCTCCCTAATTAGGAAGAAATGGTCTCCATTGGGTTGAGTTCCCCCATAAGATGAGGAAATTTATGCTAAATTTGGCCCCGGGTGAGCCACTTGCCTTGGTGCAGGAGCTGCCCTGCTTTGACAAATCGATAAAGTTGGATCCTTTGCTGTCGAGTTCCCTTGATTTGTTTGTCCACAATATAATCATTGGATGCATGTTTGATGCATTCAAGGTTGAGCTCTATTGGTGTCAATTTCTCTGCTATCTCTGAGGTGTCCAATAATGGTGGGAAATATGGTCGAAGGAGAGCCACATTGAAGACTGGGTGCATGCCAAGGAAAGGGGGAATGTTGAGCTCAAAATCATTGTCACCCACAACCTTGGTGATGGTGTACAAACCATAACGAAGTGGGCAGAGCTTCTGATGGGGCACTGTAAGGCATTCTTTTTGCAAGTGAAACCAAAATTTTTCGCCCACCTAAAACTTATGTGGCACCTGATGTTGACCATGGCGTTGCTTGTACTTGGCATTAGCCTTTTGAAGAATATCATGAACCTGTTAGTGGATGTGTTGGATCTTCTCAATGAACCGGGTGGATTTGTCAGCTTTTGGTGGAGAAGGGGACAAGTCAGTCAAGGTGGTTGTTAGGGGTAGTACAACATCCATGGGGCCCAATGGTTGGAATCCAAACCCCACCCAAAAGGGGTTGTGGCCAGTTGAGCTATGCAGGGCTCAGTTGTAGCTATGTTGGACATAGGGAAGACTCTCATCCCATGTGTGGGGGTGTTTTGAATTGTACATGCATAGGATATGTACGATCATCCGATTGACGACCTCAGTTTGGCCATCTTTCTGGGGGTGGAAGGCAGCAGTGGATTTGGTGAGCTTGGTATCCAATAGTGATAAGAGGATCGACTAAAATGTGTTGAGGAACTAAATTTCAAGGTCCGAGATAATGGTTTGTGGGATTCCAAAATGTACCCATACTCGTTCAAAGAAGAGCTTTGCAGTGGCTTCTGCTATGATTTTCTTCTTGCAAGTGGCTAGAATCGCCATCTTGGAAAAGCGATCAACAACCACAAAAACACATTCATTTCCCCTCTTGGTGGACAGGAGGCCTGACATGTAGTCCATTGAGATGGATTCCCACGACCTGTCAGTAGTAGGAAGAGGGGTCTACAGGCCCTATTTCTTAGTGGTTGGTTTGGAAATAACATAGGCGGTGTTGGACCTGATATAATTGTCGACATCTTGTCAAAGTTTCGGCTAGTAGAAATGTTTATGCAGCACTACCACTGTCTTTTTGACACCAAAATGTCCCTCCACCCTATTGTAGTGAGCTTCCCAAATCAACTTTGCATGCTTTCTTGATGGAACGCAGAGATGGC
The DNA here is from genome assembly GCA_032191745.1 of Picea mariana. Classification (NCBI taxonomy): domain Eukaryota; kingdom Viridiplantae; phylum Streptophyta; class Pinopsida; order Pinales; family Pinaceae; genus Picea; species Picea mariana. Next base: position 24,061 of record JASDQU010945469.1, read on the forward strand.
CCAGACGACACAACAACCCATCATGATCTAAATTAGTGACCATTGAGTTGGCGCCCAACATTTGGTAAGTGGTGGAGAAATCATGATCTATCTCGTAGAGGTGGGGCCATCTAGAGGTCTCATGGCCGCAAGAGTCTGGCACCATGGTGAGTTTCATGACTAGAGCTCGGTTGAGGCAATCAACAACTCGGTTGGTACTTCATTTTTATACTTGATGTTGAGGTGGAACTGTTGTAAGTACGTGGACCACTTCTGATGGTGGTCATTCTACAATTTTCCTTAGGTCTGCATGAACTGTAGTGGCTTTTGATTAGTGTGGATGACTGTCTCCTTCTCAATAATGTAATGTCTCCACTGGCAGCATGCTTTCACAATGGAGTACATTTCTTTGTTGTAAGTAGGGTACTTACGGATAACATCTAATAGTGTCTCACTATGATATGCCATGGGGTGGTCGTGTTGAGTGAGAACAATTCCCACAACATAGTCTTAAGCATCTGTCTTGATCTCAAATGGATGTTGTAGGTCCGGTAATGAAAGTATTGGGGATGAGCACAAACGTTTCTTCAAGTCATCAAAGGCTTGTTTTTGGGACAAGCCCCACACAAATTTTTCCTTACCTCCACCCCCGGTTACTTGTGTAAATTCTAACCTTCTACAATATCTATTGCAAACAGATATTCAGAAAAAGAACAAAAAAGATACAATGGAAAATACAAACATTACATAGATATTTTTCCCCTAGAAACCCAAACCAGGAAAACCAACATATTCTATATTCATTCATCGTGTTACAATGTTTACAATACAAAATACATATAGGAGCCAACGGCATCCAAAACCCTAACCCAATGACCTGGATTAGTCCAAAACTATAATTCCTTAACTGGAAATAGAAAAACCATTGGAAAAAACCATGTGCCGAAAAACCACCTAAATACATGACACGTTTCCCGAGTCAAAAAAAAAAATTTCGGGGGCACTGCTTCTGAATCCTCGCACGGGGGGCTCCGCCCCCTACAGCCCCCCTCCAACCCCCATGCACACCTAGCACATACACTCATACACTACTACTCGTGAAAATAATATAACACATACCCAACATTCTACCACTTGTTGTTTTTTTTGCATACAGGGGGTTATAGGGTTACATATTCAACAATCCAGGGAAATAATGCCCATGGATCCTGAACACCAAGAGAAATTCTTAGTGCTCACAGATTTTGTTAATGATTCTGCAACATTCTTCAAAGTGTCCACCTTCACCATTGATACTTTCTTTTCTTCAATCATGTCTCTCACAAAGTGATATTAAACATCAATGTGCTTTGTCTTTGAATGATAAGCAGGGTTCTTCACCAGAAAAATTTCACTCTGACTGTCACACTCTATCCTTACAGCTTGTTGTACCAACCCAATACCTAAACACAATCTTTGTAACCATATTTCTTCCTTACTTGCATGAGTGGGTTCCATGTATTCAACTTCTGTAGTTGAAAGTGCCACTACAACCTGTCTTTTGCTCATCCAACTTATTGCTCCTCCAAACAGGTTAAACACATACCCGCTTGTAGATCTCCTATGATCCAGATCTCCAGACCAATCTGCATCCACAAAACCATGTATATCCACCACTCTGTCCAATCCTGGTCTTCCTTCGTAGCATAATCCATAGCTAGCAGTGCCACACAAATACTTGAAAACCCTTTTTACTATTGTCCAATGCTCCTTCTCTGGTTTTGACATATACCTACTCAAAACTCCCACTGCATGTGCAATGTTCGGTCTAGTACATACCATTGCATACATCAAACTGGAAATTGCACTCACATATGGAACATGAGACATGTCCTCCTCTTCTTCATGTGTCTTGGGACACTGATCCAAAAATAACTTTACACCAACAGGAATAGAAACCTTGACCGGTTTACATTCTTGCATATTAAACCTCTGCAATATTGTCTAGACATATTTTCTCTGATTTAACCAAAGTTTC
>JASDQU010945470.1:33422-54207 GCA_032191745.1 Picea mariana
ATAAAGGTCAATATTAATAAGACCTTTCAATAAAATAGAATAAGGCGGATGTAAGAAGACCTAATAGAAGATTCCACTTCTAGAAGGATCTTCCTCTAGATTCTTCTCTTAATAGACATAGTTAGTATAAATAAGGGTCGAGGGTATGAAAAACCCTAGCTTGGATATTATTGTAACAGACCCCTGCTCGACTGGAGGTTTCCCCCTCGAAGAGGCTTGTAAACATTGCTATCTGATTCAAAGTGCTATTTATGTTGCTATTTCACATATCATTTCTGTGTATTGTGAAGATTATGCTGGATATTTTACTATTATTCTGTCATTTCTAGCATTTCATTTCTGTTTTGCATATTTTATATATATGGTATCTTGCAAGAAATGGGCAATTGTTGTTAACTGAAGATAATTAAGAAGATCATGAAGATGCATAAACCATTGAAGATTGAAGAAATAAGGCACAAAATGGTTCAAAGGAAGATTGACTCTTTATCTTGCAATCTTCATAAATAGTAAAAACAATCCTGAGGATATCTCGATCCTCGGGATAGCTTAATTTACTTATCTCATTGTGATATATAAAGAAGAGTGAATGATAGAGAGGGATACCATAATTCATATCTCTTAATTATTGACACTCTGTACAACAATCCCATTGTAAATGACTTATCAATTATGGAATTAATGGAAGCTTCAAGCGTTTTGATCATTTCCGCGTATTGAGTTTTCTTAACAGTATCTTCTAAAGACCGTGGGCCCAGTTGACATGAGCTAATGTATTATCTGTAATATTATCAATTATGTTATAATTATGTGATTTGATATTCCCTTCAACAGTTAGAATAGACTTGTTAATGTGTTGATTCTTTTACGAATTGGTTGTGTTGTTCCATTTGCAGAGAGTAGATGTTTTATTTGGAGATTATCGATTGTTGTTCCATTCCCATTTGCTGTCAGTTTATCGCTTGTGATTTTCTTTCATTTTAAATCGCATTTGTTGTTCCTTTCATTAAATTCCCATTTGTTGTTCCTTTAGTTTAATTCACATTTGTTGTTCCTTCTTAAATATTTAGTATATCGTTGTTCCTTTCCAATAGATTAATTAATCATTGAGAGATTGATTCATTAAGTGTTTTTGTAGATTTAATTGTTTTTTCTTTAATAGATGCATAAATTCAATAATTGATTGATGTTTTGATTCATGGTGTGTTATTTCTCAGAATGCATTTCTGTTGATTGAGTTATTAGTTTTATAGTTTGTAGTTAATGTGTGAATAACTTGACTATTGCGGTAATTTAGATAGACTCATATTTTTTGTAACTAAACTATCTACATGATTTAAACCTCTATGACCATCTGCATAGATTTTTTTGAAAATCTTGAGAGAAAAGACAAATCCTTGATTGATAAAATTAAAGTCATATTGAGTTTGTTTTTAGGACATCTTTAGAGCCCAACAAATACCAAGACAAGTTGGTGATTGTGTTCCTAGATGATATCCTCGTCTACTTTAAATCATAAGAGGAACATGGGAAAAATTTAAGAATGGTGTTCCAATTTTTAAGAGAGCACAAATTATATGATAATCTAATTAAGTGCATCTTTTATCAAAATAATATTCACTACTTGGGGCATATAATATCAATAGAAGGGATAGAAGTTGACCCTGAGAAGATAGAGGCAATTAGAGTATGGTCAGTGCCAAATAATGTGACAGATGTCATATCATTCGTGGATATTGCTGGTTATTACCAAAGATTACTAAAAGGGTTCTCAAAGATTGTAAGTCCAATCACTTCTTTTCAAAAGAAGGGAGATAAGTTTGAATGGACTTCCAAGTGCGAAGAGAGTTTTCGACAGTTGAAGGTGATTATCTACATTGTCACATCGTTAGGAACACAATGGTTTGGCTTGGTTTAATTGGTGGTGGATAAATACAAGAAAGTTTATAGGCATTGAACTTGCCCATATATATTAAAGTGACATCTTTTTCTCTAAAAATATTTGCATACTCACAAATATCTTTATGTCAGTGTAGTGTTTCTAACTAGGATTTTTCAGTCATAAGTAAAGCTTGATCAATCTAGCTAAATCCGTGGGTGTTTGGAATATGTTAATATAAGATTTTATTTTTCCTAATTAATCGTTATTAATATGAAAATGCTTAGTATTTATACAAGTTAGTGTAGTGTTTTTAACTAGGATTTTCAGTCATAAGTAAAGCTTGATCAATCTAGCTAAATCCGTGGGTGTTTGGAATATGTTAATATAAGATTTTATTTTTCCTAATTAAGTGTGATTAATATGAAAATGCTTAGTATTTATACAAGTTGTATCAACAATAATAAAGAGCCAAATATATTCTATGTAAAGTAAGTTTGTTTTTTTGAATTGATTGGGATATGAAAATATAAACAACTAAATGAGTAATTGGAAAAAAAAATTGTTTAAAGAATTTGTTATTATGAGATGTATATATTATATAATTTCACTGTAAAAAGATTTTTTTTGGAAGTTGTTAAATTACTTGTGTTATTAAAGTATATAATTTTGGCGAATTTAATAATAAATTAAAAAAAATATGACTATTCAATTTAATTTCAATGAGTAAATAAAAAAAAAGTTAAAAGTTTATCCACTCCAAAATCAAATCTAATAACCTTATAAATATAAAGAGTTTGGAATGGTGTCATTAGTAGGAGTATGTTGGGGGAGTTTACTGACAATATTTAAATTTAGCTAGAAATTCCGCACAAAAACATCCTGCCTGATTCACTAATTCGTGGGAAGAGACTGAACTCTGGTATTTGAAAAATGCTTCAGAAGGTATCTTTGAAGTAGATGGCGATTGATAGAGTCATCCTTGATCGTAATTTCCAGTATGAGTACTGTGTCCAACATGATAAATTTAGCTAGAAATTGGTTAAATTGTGTGTGGGGTCTTTTCTTGAAGTTTTATTGTTAATGATATTGAAGATTTGATAATATCAATGTTATAATTTGATTAGAAATATGATTTAATTGAAATAGTTGGGTGTAATGTAAATGTTATTCCAATTTGTTCTCAATTAGTTCAACTATTGAGAAGAAAACACAGTTATCCTCTTGGGTTGTTATCCTCCCCACCCAAATTCAAATCCCTTTAGTGACATTTTTGTTATTTGTGAGACAATTGTGTTTTAAACTCTTCCTCAACCATGACTTATTACACCAAGAGTCATGAGGTGCATATACAAAACAATATAGATAATAAGATGCTTAATGTAAAGCAATGAAAATAAATGTAACATCCCCACTATAATCCCCAGTTTAATCAATGCTTATGTAGATATAATGAGTGGCTACGACCAAAGCGATGTAATACGTGAATTGTATTTCATTGTTTTATTAATAAAATGTGATAACAACTGATAAGGGGACATGGACAAGAGATGGGGGCTGAATTAATCCACAAGAGGGGGGAGTGTTTAAGATAATAGCCAAGAGGGGTCCAAGGGAGAATTTACCCATGTATGTTTATTTAACCCATTTTCCTAAACCTACTATTTGTATATGAATCTTCCCATCTTTGTGTCACTCTAGTGTTTCTCACTAGGATTTTCAATCATAAGTAAAGCTTGATCAATCCAACTCAATCTGTGGGTGTTTGGAATATGTTAATATAAATTCTGATTAATATGAAAAGACCTAGTAATTAGAAAAGTGGTCTCAACAATAATAAAGATCTAGATACATTATATGTAAAGTAAGTTTTTTTTTTCAATTGATTCTGATATGAAAATGGCCACTTATTTGGATTTTTCTTTTTTTTCTTCATGGGGAGATGCTCTATCGTGTCGGTTTTTATGTTTTTTTTTTATGAATTATGATATGAAAATCTCTATTTATTTAGCTTTTTTTTCTATTGATTATGATATGAAAATGTATATTTATTTGGCTTATTCTAGAATGGGTAAGTTGCATAGTAATGATAAATAACTAAATGAGTAATTTTTACTAGAAATTGGAAAAACAATTGTTTAAAGATTTTTTATTATGAGATGTATATATTGTTTAAAGAATTTTTTAGTATGAGATGTATATATTATATAATTTAGATGTAAAAAAAAATTAAAGTTATTAAATTAATTGTTATTAAAGTATATAATTTTTATGAATTTGATAATAAATTCAAAAATATAACTATTCAAATTTTAATTTGAGTAAATAAAAAAAAATGTTAAAAATTTATCCACTCTAAAATCAAATGCAACAACCTTCTAACTCTAAATATATTGGAATGGTGTGATTACTCAGAGTATGTTGTTGGTGGAGTTAACTAATAATATTTAAATTTAGCTAGAAATTGGTTAAATTGTGTGAGACCTTTTGTTGAAGTTAGATTTGATAATATCAATGTTATAAATTGAGAAGACTTGTGTTTTAGTTGAAATAGTTGGGTGTAATGTAAATGTTAGACTCCTAATTTGTTCTCAATTAGTCCATCTATTGAGAATAAAAAAATATTATCCTCTCGAGTTTTTATCCTCCCCACCCAAATTCAAATCTCTTTAGTGACATTTTTGTTATTTGTGAGACAATTGTGTTTTAAACTCTTCCTCAACCATGACTTATTACGCCAAGAATCATGAGGTGCATATACAAAACAATATAGATAAGATGCTTAATGTAAAGCAATGACAATAAACAATATTGAAACACCATTGAATTTTTTTAAGTCATGTAGGGCTTCTCTAAGGATCATATATAAATGTTAATTCTTAACTAAATAATTAAAGAATAGAAAATTAGGTCACTCTAATACCATTAAAAATGTTATCATTTACTAAGTTTAAAGGGAAATTGTGGTTTAAGGAAGAATATAGAATAAGAGAGAATTAAGGTATTATAAAAAAATCATTAACCTCAATTTAGAAAATCAAAAGTATATTTTTATTACTTAGTTGTTAGTTAGATGATTACTTAGTTATTAGTTGTTTGCAAGTTGGATATTGATCCATGATTAGAGAATTCTATGACACTTTTTTATGCTACGTTATTGTAATACTTAATTATGAATGAATAAGGAAAGTTTGATCCCCTATTTTAAATTTTTGTGTATGTTTTTTCTGTAGATCATGGTTAGCAAATTTATAGTGTGTTTATTTTGTTATGGAATATATTTATATGATTTTGGTTATGGTTGTAAATTTGATTATTGTTCCCTTTTGGTCATTCTTGTTCCAACGAGTATAACGTATGGGGTTAATATACCAATAATAAGTAGAAGATCACATCTATCCTATTTTGTTTTCTTATCCATTTAAAGTCTTGACTATGCTTTGGGTGAGACCTTCTTCCCTTTGGGAAGATTGAAAATGCTAGTGCACCTAGACCACAGTGGGAGATTTTGTTGGTAACCTACAAGAAATCTGGTCTCGATCAAAATCCAATAATGACAATGCCAAATAACTATAGGATTTCTTGGAGTAACAATGCATTCTAGTTCTAAGTGGATGGATGAACACAATGAAGGATTCAACCAATAAACATTTTCATTCAACCTGGATGGTTCAAATAGGAAAGAAGACCAAGCTGACAAGGAAGATGCTCACCCACCTAAATATATGGGGACCTTGGATGAGGTAGATTGATCCATGGGTGGTTTTGAGAATGACTACCAAGATGACCCAAAGATCATTAGATCATTGGTTTAATGTTATGGAAGTACTTATGCAAACATACCTTTCTTAAGAAAGAGATATGGAAGTCTCTTGGTTGGCTCATCTAACTTAGGGGACTTTGGATAGGTTGTTGGAGTATTTGAGGGAAGAAGATATGATGGCCATCTACCACCCTCTTCTTGACTATAGATCTAAGAATTATCCAATGTTTAGGAGTTGGTAGTGGATCCTAAGTGCACCAATAAAAGGTTCCAAGTTCATTGAGTAAGTTCAAGTGTTGGGTTGCAAGAGATGACTTAAGAGTTTGGAGGTGAAGGTGGTGACCTTGCCTCGATCTAATAGAGTTTTATAGAAATATTTAAGTGTGTAAGGAAGTCATCATACTGGGTATGAAAACGTGCATTCTTATGGCTTGGGAATGATAGTTGTATTGAACATATGATTAGTTCAAGGAATGGAGAATTCAGTGTACAAAAACATGGCAGAATGGATCAAGTGTACTAATGAAATAATAGGTTTGGTGGTGAAACACATGGATGCTTTTTTTTATCTTCTTGACGAAGGTTGGATGATAGTATAAGTAGGAAATTGCAACAATGTTGGAGTTATATTGAAGTCATAGCAGGAGGCAACAACATCAATAAAGACATCCAATATTGCATTATTGGCAGAAGTTGGGAAAAAGCACTTTGTTCAAAAGAAGAATAGGAGATGGGAAATTGCATAACAATTCTAGAATTGATAGTGCAGAGTAGTTGAAGAAGTCAATTACAAATGGATGCATGGATTTGGGAAACATACTTAGAGGGACACAATTTTTTGAGGATATTGTTGGGGGTGACAATGAATTTTATTGAGGGGAAATGTAAGGCCCTTTGAATGGCTTCAGGCACCTTCATCGAATGATCACCTTAGTGGTCATTCACCAACAAGGATGGACATGAAAAACTGTTGATGGCTAGAAGAGTCAGTTTTGGGGGCCCTTGCACAATTACAAGGCACACCATGAATATGTCGATCATCCTTCCTTAGAGTTGGTGCTCGGTAGACCTTGGTAGCTCACACTAGTTGGACGCATTGAGAGAAGCTTGGTAGGGAACTTGGCTAGGGAAGAGGAAGTGGGGGTTATGGAAAATTACCTCATCAAATATTCAATTATGATGCATGAAAAAAAATATTATCATAGAAATGTTGACTGGATTTTACAGACTTGGGTGCTTGGGATACATGTAAACATAAGGAGTTGAGATGTACACACTTCAGAGTTATTATGGATGGTATAAGTGCCTTTGGGAACAAGAATATACAAAGCACAATCATGGGATTCGCATTCACTGGGCACACATTTTTCTCACACACATCCATTGGATGCACATGAATGTACATGGGCACACTAGGCATAGATATGTGCACTATCAGGTGCACTAGGTGCAATTGGGAACACCGGGTGTAGCTGGGAAAAATGGGAATAGTTGGTTGCATGACACCTTGGGAATAATAACATTGGTCGTTGGATGGTCGAAAAAAAATTCATGAAGGGGGTAGAGGCATGATCATGCATAGTTGAAGTTGGCTAGGTGGGAACTTAGGTCCACTTAGGTTAGGAGGGGCTTGCAAGTGAAATATAAGTCTTTTATAAATATTGGAGACCTAAAAGGTTTAAGGTATCAATCAATCATTCATTATCATTCACAAGGAGCGTAAAGGAGATCCGTGTTTTGTGCTAAGTTGAGGGTTGGCACAATAGGGTGAATTTCACTAGCTAAGTGAGAAGAAGAAGAAGACATGACCTACACAAGGTATGCCTACGATTGGTTCATGGGTTGGATTGTGCAATTTTATTAGATAGTAGGCAAAAGGAAATGGTGGTGGATAAATACAAGGAAGTTTATAGGAATTGAAGTTGCCCATATATTCAAGTGGCATCTTTTTCTCTAAAAATCTTTGCATACTGAAAAATATCTCTATGTCAATGTAGTATTTTTAACTAAGATTTTCGGTCGTAAGTAAAGCTCGATCAGTCCATCTCAATCTGTGGGTGTTTGGAATATGTTTATATAAGACTTTATTTTTCCTAATTAATTCTGATTAATATGAAAATGCTTAGTATTTAGATATTTTGTATCAACAATAATAAAGAGAGAAATACATTAAATGTAAACTAAGTTTCTTTTTTGAATTGATTGGGATATGAAAATGTCCACTTATTTGTCATTTTCTTTTTTTTTCTTTGGGAGAGGTTGTGGTGTTGATTTTTAATGGATTATGATATGAAAATGTCTATTATTTATTTGGCCTTTTTTGGGATTTATACTTATATAAAAATGTATATCTATTTGGCTTCTTCTAGATTGGATAAGTTGTATAGTAACAATAAACAACTAAATGAGTAATTTTTACTGGAAATTGGAAAAAAATTGTTTAAAGAATTTGTTATTATAAGATGTATATATTATATAATCTCTTTGTAAAAAGTTTTTTTTTTAAGTCGTTAAATTAATTTTGTTATTAAAGTACATAATTTTGACGAATTTAATAAGAAATTTAAAAAATATCACTATTCAATTTCAATGAGTAAATAAAAAAACAAAATGTTAAAAAATTATCCAGTCCGAAATCAAATGCAATAACCTTCTAACTCTAATATATTGGAATGGTTTGATTAATGGGAGTATGTTGGTGGAGTTAACAAACAATATTTAAATTCAGCTATAAATTAGTTAAATTGTGTGTGGGATTTTTTCTTGAAGTTTTATTGTTAATGACATTGAGGATTTGATAATATCAATGATATAAATTGATTAGATTTGTGATTTATTTGAAATAGTTGGGTGTAATGTAAATGGTGGACTCCCAATTTGTTCTCAATTAGTCCATCTATTGAGAAGAAAACATTGTTAAATCCTCTCGGGTTGTTATCCTCCCAACCCAAATTCAAATCCCTTTAGTGACATTTTTGGTATTTGTGAGACAATTGTGTTTTAAACTCTTCCTCAACCATGAATTATTACACCAAGATTCATGAGGTTCATATACAAAACAATATAGATAATATGCTTATTGTAAATCGATGACAATAAACAACATTGAAGTTTTTTTTATGTACGGTTCATCTAAGGATCATATATAGATGTTAATTATTAACTAAATATTTGAAGAATAGAAAATGAGGTCACTCTAATACCATTAAAAGTATTATCATTTACTAAATTTAAAGAGAAATTGTGGTGTAATGAAGAATAGAGAATAAGAGAGAATTAAGGTATTATAAAAAAATCATTAACCTCAATTTAGAAAATCAAAAGTATATTTTTATTACTTAGTTGTTAGTTAGTTGATTACTTAGTTATTAGTTGTTCTTTCAAGTTGGAGGTTGATCCATGATTAGAGAATACCCTCACACTTTTTTATTCTACTCTAGATTGTAATATCTAACTATGAATGAATAAGAAAAGATTGAGCCCCTATTTTAAATTTTTGTGTATGTTTTGTCTATAACTCATGGTTAGCAAATCTATAGTGTGTTTATTTTGTTATGGAATATATTTATATGCTTTTGGTTATGGTTGTGAATTTGATTATTGTTCCCTTTTGTTCATTCTTGTTCCCATGAGTATAACATATGGGATTAATATACTAGTAATAAGTACACAATCACATCCATCGTGTCTTCTTATCCATTTAAAGTCTTGATTATGCTTCGGGTGAGACCTTCTTCCCTTTGGGAAGATTGAAAATGCTAGTGCACCTAGCCTATAGTAGGATATTTTTTTGGTAACCTAAAAGAAATATGGTCTCGATCAAAAAACAACAATGACAGTGCCAAAGCACTAAAGGCTTTCTTGGAGGAACAAGGCATTCTAGTTCTAAGTGGATGGATGAACACATTGAAGGATTCAACCAAGAAACATGTGCATTCAACCTGGATGGTTCAAATAGGAAAGAAGACCAAGTTGACAAGGAAACTCCTCACCCACCTCAATATATGGGGACCTTGGATGGGGTAGAGTGATCCTTGGGTGTTGTGAGAATGAATACCAAGATGACCCAGAGACCATTAGATCATTGGTTGAAGGTGATGGAAGTATTGATGCAAACAAACCTTTCTTAAGAAAGAGATATGGAAGTCTCTTGGTTGGCTCATCTAACTTAGGGGACTTTGGATAGGATGCTGGAGTATTTGAGGGAAGAGGATATGATAGCCATCTACCACTCTCTTCTTGACTATATAGATAAGAAGGATCCATTGTTTATGAGTTGGTAGTGGATCCTAAGTGCAGCAATAAAAGGTTCCATGTTCGTTGAATAACTTCGAGTGTTGGGTTGCAGGATATGACTTGACAGTTTGGAGGAAAAGGTGGTGACCTTGCCTCGATCTAATAAAGTTGTATAGAAATGTTGAAGTATGGAAGGAAGTCATCATCCTGAGTATGAATAAGTGCATTCTTATCACTTGGGCATGATATTCATATTGGACATTTGATTAGTTCATGGAATCGAGAGATCAGTGTACAAAAGCATGGCATAATGGGTCAAGAGTACTAATGTAATAGTAGGTTTTGGTGGTGAAACACTTGGATATTTTTTTTATCTTATTGATTAAGGTTGGAGTGAAGTAGAAGTAGGCAATTGCAACAATGTTGGACTTATATTGAAGTCACGACAGGAGGCAACAATATCAACAAAGAAATCCAATATTGCATTATTGGTAGAAGTTGGGTAAAGGCACTTTGTTCAAAAGAAGAAATAGACAATGGGAAATTACATAGCAATTCTAGCATTGATAGTGAGAATTAGTTGAAGAAGTCAATTACAAATGGATGCATGGCTTTGGGAAACATACTTGGAGGGACACAATTTTTTGAGGATGTTGTTGGGGGTGACAATGAATTTTAGTGAGGGGAAATGTAAGGCCCTTTGAATGGCTTCCAACACCTTCATCGCATGATAACCTTAGTTGTCATTGACCACCTAGGATGGATATGAAAAACTGTTGATGGCTAGAAGAGTCAGTTTTGGGTGCCCTTGCACAATGAAAAGGCACACCATGAATCTGTCGAGTATCCTTGCTTAGACTGGGTGCACCACAGAGCTTGGAAACTCTAAGTAGTTGGACGCACCAAGAGAAGCTTGGTAGGGAAATTGGCCAGGGAAGAGGAAGTGGGGGTTATGGAAAATTACCTCATCCAATCTTCAAGTATGATGCATGACATACAATATTATCATAGAGATGTTGATTGGATTTTATAGACTATGGTGCTTGGGATACATGTAAACCTAAGGAGTTGATATGTCCACACTTGGGAGTTATGATGGATGGTAGAAGTGCCTTTGGGCACAAGAATATACAAAGCACAATCATGGGATTCACATCTACTGGGCACACATTTATCTCACATACATCCATTGGATGCACATGAATGTACATGGGTGCACTAGGCATAGATATGTGCACTAGGTGCAATTGGGCACGCATAGTGTAGTTGGGAAAAAATGGCATAGTTGGTTTTATGACACCTTGGGCACGACAACTTTGGATGTTGGATGGTTGAAAAACAATTCATGAAGGGGGAAGAGGCACCATCAAGCATAGTTGAAGTTGGCTAAGTGGGAACTTGGGTCCACTTAGGCTAGGGGGGCTTGCAAGTGAAATATAAGTCTTTTATAAATATTGGACACCTCAAAGGTGTAAGGTATCAATCAATCATTCATTATCATTCACAAGGAGTGTGAATGAGATTTGTTTTTTGTGCTTAGTTCAGGGTTGACACAATTGGTTTAATTTCACTAGCTAAGTGAGAAGAAGAATAAGACATGACTTGCAAGATGTAAGCTTATGATTGCTTTAGGGGGTGGAATGCACAATTTTGTTAGATATTAGGAATAAATAAATGGTGGTGGATAAATAAAAGACAATTTATAGGAAATGAAGTTGCCCATATATTCAAGTGACATCTTTTTCTCTAAAAACCTTTGCATACTGACAAATATCTCTATGTCACTGCAGTGTTTCTAACTAGAATTTTCAATCATAACTAAATCTCGCTCATTCTAGCTAAATCTATGGGTGTTTGAAATATGTTAATATAAAATTTTATTTTTCCTAATTAATTGTGATTAATATTAAAATTCTTAGTATTTAGAAAAGTTGCATCAACAATAATAAAGAGCGGAATACATTAGATGTAAAGTAAGTTTGTTTTTTGAATTGATTGGGATATGAAAATGTCCACTTATTTGTCTTTTTCTTTTTTTCCTTAGGGAGATGTTGTGTCGTGTTTTTTAATGGATTATGATATGAAAATATAGATTATTTATTTGTCCTTTTTGGGGATTGATAATGATATAAAAATGCATATTTATTTGGATTCTTCTAGAATGGATAAGTTGTATAGTAACAATAAATGACTAAATAGTATTTTTTTATGGAATTTGGAAAAAATTGTTTAAATAATTTGTTATTATAAGATGCATATATTATATAATCTCCTTGTAAAAAGTTTTTTAAATTGTTAAATTAATTGTGTTATTAAAGTGTATAATTTTGATGAATTTAATAATAAATTAAAAAAATATGATTATTCAATTTTAATGAGCAAATAAAAAAATAAAATGTTAAAACAAAATGCAATAATATTCTAACCCTAAAGAGATTGGAATGGTGTGATTAATGGAAGTATGTTGGTGGAGTTAATTAACAATATTTAAATTTAGCTAGAAATTGGTTAAATTGTGTGTGAGGTCTTTTCTTGAAGTTTTATTGTTAATGACATTGAGGATTTGGTAATATCAATGATATAAATTGATTAGACTTGTGCTTTAGTTGAAATCGTTGGGTGTAATGTAAATGTTAGACCCCCAATTGTTTCTCAATTAGTCCATCTATTGAGAAGAAAACATTGTTATCCTCTTGGGTTCTTATCCTTCCCACCCAAATTAAAATTCCTTTAGTGACATTTTTTTTTATTTGTGAGACAATTGTTTTTTAAACCTTCCTCAACCATGACTTATTACACCAACAGTCACGAGGTGCATATACAGAAAAATATAGGTAAGATGCTTAATGTAAAGCAATGACAATAAAAAGCATTGAAATTTGTTTAAGTCATGTAGGGCTTATCTAAGGATCATATGTAGATGTTAGTTCTTAACTAAACAATAGAAGAATAGAAAATGAGGTTACTCTAATACCATTAAAAGTGTTATCGTTTACTAAATATAAAGAGAAATTATTGTGTAATGAATAATAGAGAATAATAGAGAATTAAGGTATTATAAAAAGGTCATTAACCTCAATTTAGAAAATCAAAAGTATATTTTTATTATTAGTTGTTAGTTAGTTGATTACTTAGTTATTAGTTGTTCTTACAAGTTTGATACTGATCCATGATTAGAGAATTCTCTGATACTTTTTATGCCACTCTATTGTAATATCTAACTATGAATGAATAAGGAAAGATTGAGCCTCTATTTTAAATTTTTGTGTATGTCTTGTCTATAACTCATGGTTAGCAAATATATAGTGTGTTTATTTTGTTATGGAATATATTTATATGCTTTTGGTTATGGTTGTGAATTTGAATATTGTTCCCTTTTGGTCATTCTTGTTCCCACGAGTATAACGTATGGGATTAATATACCAGTAATAAGTACAATATCACATCCATCCTATTGTATCTTCTTATCCATTTAAAGTCTTGACTATGCTTCAGGTTAGACCTTCTTCCCTTTGGGAAGATTGAAAATGCTAGTGCACCTAGACTACAATGGGATATTTTGTTGGTAACCTACAAGAAATCTGGTCTCGATCAAAATCCAACAATGGAAGTGCTAAAGCACTAACGACTTTCTTGGAGGAACAATGCATTACAGTTCTAAGTGGATGGATGAACATAGTGAATGATTCAACCAAGAAACATGTGCATTCAACCTGGATGGTTCAAATAGGAAAGCAGACCAAGTTGAAAAGGAAGATGCTCACCCACCTCAATATATGGGAACCTTGGATGAGGCTGAGTGAACCCTTGGTGGTTTGAGAATGACTAGAAAGATGACCCATAAATCATTATATCATTGGTTGAAGGTGATGGAAGTATTGATGCAAACATACCTTTCTTAAGAAAGAGATATGGAAGTCTCTTGGTTGGATAATCTAACTTAGGGGACTTTGGGCAGGTTGTTGGAGTATTTGAGGGAGGAGGCTATGATGGCCATATACCACCCTCTTCTTGACTATAGAGATAAGCATGATCCATTATTTAGGAGTTGGTAGTGGATCCTAAGTGCACCAATAAAAGGTTCCAAGTTCATTGAATAAGTTCGAGTGTCGAGTTGTAGGAGATGAATTGATAGTTTGGAGGTGAAGGTGGTGACCTTGCCTCGATCCAATGGAGTTGTATAGAAATATTGAGTTGTGGAAGGAAGTAATCATCCTAGGTATGAATAAGTGAATTTTTATGGCTTGGGCATGATAGTGGGAGTGGACATCTAGTTTTTTCAAGGAATGGAGAGTTTAGTGTATAAAAGCATGGAAGCATGGTTCAAGAGTACTAATGCAATAGCAGTTTTCGGTGGTGAAACATGTTGGCACTCAACCAATATTTTTGGATACTTGGTCAAGATTGGCCTATTTTGGGACTTCGATAGCCTGTTGAAGATGGAGTGCAAGGCGAAGCAGAGATTATGGAATATAGACCCCTTTGTGGGTCCTTTTTCAGTTGTTGGGATTATGTAATGGGATTGGGATGTCAATCCATGGGTTCACCCATGTTTAGGCCTATTTTGTAAAGTATAAATAGAAGATCGGTGATGTAAGAAGGAGTCAGTCGGTGATATAATCTATGTGATTGTAGTCAAGGTCTTAGTACTAGTCATATGCTAAGTGTAATGGTGGTTAGTGAGTGCTTTGTGCATGACTGTAAGAATCTTCCAGAGCTAAGTGCAAGTGGTTGTAACAGATATTGGAAGGCTTCGTGTTGTAACGCAAGGAAGAAGGATCTAACGATCTGCGCAGATATTTTGTCCTATGCGAAGAGGGATTTTGGTGGCTCTATGCTTGTAACCTATTGAAGAATATAACAAAGAAGAAGAGTCAGTGGATGTAGCACCAGGGTGGGGGTGAACCATGTAAACACAGTTTGTCTTGCTTTGTGCTTTGTCTTATTGTGTTTATATCTTCTTTGGCTAAGTGATTTGAGATGATTAGATGGATCTATTTATGCTCAGTGATAATGATGTGTAGGATGTTAGATCTGATATATAAAAATATGATTAGTGCTTTATATATGAGATATGATCTATCCTTTATGCCAACTGCTTGAATATTGTTATGCTATGTAATTAGGGTTTCGTCTGTGAAGTATATACTAGTTTAATATTCATGAAATGTAATTGTTAAGTGTTTTGATAAGTGTTATAATCACGTATCTGTGTCCTAGCTAAGGTTGCAGACACCTAAGTCTTGCAACCACCCTTGCCTCTACCTCGAGTGAGATTTCATCTGCTTCGCAGGTGTTGCCAAAAGGGTCGGTATTTATGGCTTTTTTGGTGCGCTCTTGAGTGTTGAACCCTGGGTCTGCCCCTATGCCAACAAATGGTTCCACTACCAAGACCTAAAACTGTGTTTGCTGGGAACTGAGGAAAAGAAAAGAAAAGGCTTTGTGTGAAGAATTGCTACTATAGTGCGAAGCTCCCTGTTTGATTTACAAAGCTTTGTTCTAAGAACTAAGAAAGAAGCTTTGTGAAGAAACAGAGCATGAGACTATGAAAGCTCTGTGCATAGATTTGTTGGCCTAACACCCAACAATCTACTTGACATGTGAAGCTTTGTGCCAAGAAAAGTGGTTAGATCTGAAGAAAAGAGGTAAGATTTGAAAGCTTTATGCTTAATAAAGGTAAGAATAGTGAAAATTTTGTTTAGATCTGAAAGCTTTGTGCTCTGCAAAGGTAAGATAAGTGGAAATTTTTTGTTTCGAAAGTATGGATCTACGTATGTTTGATATATTCTATCCTAGCTTGAAAACTAGGGCACTAATAGATGAAAGAAGGTTTGATATGAATAGATCTAATAAGAATAGTGAAATATATGTTATACCTATGCATAGAAAGAATGTTTGGACTAACAAATGATGCAAGATATTAGAAATAATTTGTTGTAGGTTAGCTCCTATAATCCTAGTGTGCAGTATGGAAAAGGCTGGGGATCATTTAAAAGAAAGAGAATATTGACGCTCTGTTACAGTTGCAGAAGACCGGGACATATTTTTAAGGAATTCCCTGAGAGAAGACCTAGTTGTCTTTGTTGCAAAGCTATGGACCATGAAGTATTGGATTTCCCTAGAATGATTTCTAGGCTTGAAAAAATGAATATGGGACAGGAAGACCATGAGAAAGGTCAAGAAACTGAGATCATGAAAGAATGCTAGAAAGAATCAGAGAAAACACTAACACATATGAAAGAAACCCTGAATGGACATAAAGATGATAGCTTATCAGAGATCTTCATGGAAAAAGAGAAAATAGAAGTAAGAATTGAAGACTTTGACATTGAATGTGTTTTGGATGACGAGACATAGGTGAATATCATGACAGAAAGAACTTGGGAAGCTAT
The DNA here is from genome assembly GCA_032191745.1 of Picea mariana. Lineage (NCBI taxonomy): Eukaryota > Viridiplantae > Streptophyta > Pinopsida > Pinales > Pinaceae > Picea > Picea mariana. Next base: position 49,693 of record JASDQU010945470.1, read on the forward strand.
AGGAAGGCCTGCTATGATTCCTTCACCAGGAGGGATAGGTCTATTCAGAGGAAAACTGGTAAACCTATGTGGAAGGCTCACCTTGATACCTATGAATGCCAATGGAAATTCGCCAGATGAAGATTTTGAGATTATTAAATTTATTGAGGATAGTGCCTTGTTTACCATGTTACTAGGAAAACCTTGGATTGATAGAGATCAAGCTAGAAGAAAGGGAGAAGAAGAAGTTTTGGAACATAAGAAACAAGAGTTAAAAGATTTCATGACCAGAAGGATTGCACGGTTGATTGAAGAATAGGAGAGAAGATCGAAGCTATTTAACACAAAGTTCCCAGATGTCGAAGCTCCAAGAGAATTAGAGTACTCACAGAAGATCGAAGTACCTATTACAGATAAAGAAAAAGTGTTACCTTTGAAAGAATCTCAACAATGCTAAGTGACTATGTCCAAAGAAGGTCAAAATCAGAATGGAAAAAGACATACCAAGATGAAGCTCACTAGAAAGAAGCCTAGGAACCTAAGTAAGAAGAGGGCTAAGACTAAAAAATTATAGAAAGTTATAAAGGAAAATTCATAGATAGAAAATCTGATGAATCAGAGCTTCGCTGGGATATCCGAACAACGACATATGGCACTTCACTATGGTGAAGCAATATAGTCATTGGAGAATATTATAACCATTCAACCGATGCTCAAATAGGTAGAAAGGTATTCATGTCTTTCCACCAGACCATTAGACCATGCCATAATGGAAATAACAGAGTTAATAAAGGATTCATGCGGGTTGCCCTCTGAAACCTTCCTCTTGGAAGAAAATGAAAGAAACCAAGACCAAGTTCCAGACTACTCTTACCACAGATGATTTCAACTTCATCATAGCATCCCTAAATGATGCTTCATTGGAGATAGTAGATAAGAAAGAAGAAAAACAAGAGGAGGTGTACACTCGAGTTAAAGTTGAACTCCAAGGAGTGCAACATGCACTACAGTCCATCCACACAGTCTCCACTATGCCACTGTCAGAAGGAACACCAGAGGTGAGAGATGAGTCATCTCAACTCCACCAGATCACTGATATAGTCAAAGCTCACCTTCGACGAGTGTAAGAGGAAACAACACAAGGCACCCAGGCTTTGGCACAAGCATAGAGAGACCTTTTTGAACAACGCAGTGCTACAGAAAGAGAGAAGCTTACTCTCCAAAATAAGTGGGATGACGAAAGAGAACAACTACATCAAAGCAAGGAACAATTGCTTGCAGAGCAACTCAAAGTTAAGGAAACGATCAACAAAACACTTCTCTCTGTGACAACTGTAGAGATAAAAGATGAAGAAAAAGTCCCACAGCAGGTGGTGCAACTCGAAGAAGTAATCCAACAGCTCCAACAGTGCATTGCAGTCTTAGAGCTCCGCATAGTACCTGAGACTCCACAAGAGATAAGGGACCAAAGAGAAGTAACTTCCCATAGCGCAGTTGACAGATTAAAATCTCTTTCCCTAGAGTGCATGTAGCAGAGTAACCACAATGCCCAGACATATGAGAAGCTCACTGAGAACCCATATTTACAGACATTGGATTTGCAGCTCCAGAAAGTGAAGCATCACGCAAATACACTACAGGTGCAGCTAAAGGCCCTATCACCCATGGAAAGAATGAAGCAGTCGCAAGAGAAATGCACTTCCCATCAGCAGATCCATATGATCCAGAGAAAGCTGATGGAACTCAACGACTCCAACCAGTGCACTATAAGGCATGTAAGCTATTCAAAGAGGTTGCGATCCAAGGAACAAAGATGGAACAGGTCGTGAATGCAACAAAACAATGCCTAGAAGGGTCGGTGGTTGACGCAGTGATTGAGGTGTTCACCAAGAAAGAGGTTGTATCACAACAATAGGTCGAAGCATCTCAAGTCAAGCTCGAGGCATTCGAGGCATAACTCGTCAGACCAGAGTGACTCAAGATGAGTCACACGTTACTGTTGGGGGCCTGTTGGCCCTCGAGCAAGTTTTGTGGATACTTGGTCAAGATTGGCCTATTTTGGGACTTTGACAGCCTATCGAAGATGGAACGCAAGCCGAAATGGAGATTGCAGAATATAGACCCCCTTTTGGGTACTTTTTGGGTTGTTGGGATTATGTAATGGGATTGGGATGTCAGCCCATGGGTTCACCCATGTTTAGGCCTATTTTGTAAAGTATAAATAAAAGATAGCTGATGTAAGAAGGAGTTAGTGGGTGATATAATCTATGTGATTGTATTTGAGGGCTTAGTTCTAGTCAGATGTTAAGTGTAATTGTGGTTAGTGATTACTTTGTGCATGACTGTAAGAATCTTGTAGAGCTAAGTGCAAGTGGTTGTAACAGATATTGGAAGGCTTCGTTCTATAATGGAAAGAAGAAGGATCTAGCGAGCTGCGTAGATCTTTTGTCCTATGCGAAGCGAGATTTTGGTGGCTCTGTGCTTGTAACATATTGGTGAAGATAATAAAGAAGAAGAGTTCGTGGATGTATCCCTAGGGTGGGGGCGAACCACATAAACACTGTGTGTCTTTCTTTGTGCTTTGTATTAATATGTTTATATCTTCTTTGGCTAAGTTGTCACACACCCACTACGGCATAATAAAAAAATTTCTTTTCCTCAAGGGACAGAATCCCCGAAGTCCTACGATGCCTAGCACATGCTATTTCTTCCCTATTCACCTCTCTGTGATCATGGGTTAGGACAACAGGCCAAGCAAACCAGATTCCTTTTCCTGTTTCGTGACTCAACGATACAAGTGAGTCCAATCTTAAAGGTAGAATGGCGAGGGGGCTCCATAATGAAACCCTGGCTGTAGATCTGGGCGCACAGATTCTGGCCATCCAGATCTACTCGTTGCTTAGCGAGAAAGCACTGGCTCCCTTTATTTAGACCCTATCTTTATAGGACCACATACACGCCTAAATGCAAGCGCCTTTCACAACTCGTGACCTCGCGATTCGTGATTCGAAGACCCTTGAATTTTCTTCATCGATCGTCGATACCTGAGATTCCGATATGGTATGGCCCCTCTTTATTACCACTTTCCACGCATGACCACCGGCTAGGGATAACTACTAGCCTTTCTCACAACTTGCAAGTTCGCAAGTTGAAGGTTGAACCTTTGGGCCCCTCTTTTACAAAACCCTGAGATGCGAAAGTCAGAGAAGGTTTGACTCCTTTCGGGCTTCTCAGAACTTGCAACTTCACGACTCGAGTTGTTGGGCCTTTGTGCTCCTTTCTTATGAGAACCCGAAGTACGATAATTCAACAGGATGTTGACTCCCATTTCAAATGACATGTGTCCACCACCTGTCACCACTTCTCCCTCTCTCTAGGCATATTATCATCACGCCACCTGTCAATCACGTGGGTCCCACCAAGCGGACATGCCACATGTTACACAAGCTCTCACAACTCACAAGCTCGGGACTTCTACAATCTAAACTCATTCCCCTCAACCTCCGAGATCCCAATATGCGATATAGCGAGGAGGTCCTGACTCAATGGTTGCTCCTACTTCTCACTATTCGGAACTTCACAACTCCAAGGGTTTGGTCTTCCACCTCCAAACTCATGAACCCTGATAAGTGATATATCAAGATGTCAGATCCCATGGCTGTCCTTCCTCTTTAATCAATGGCCCAGATCACATCGCCATCTCGTGACTCGGGACTTCATGACTCCAAGAGCCTGGTCTTCCACCTCCAAACTCACGAATCCCCAATAAGCGATATATCGAGACATCAGATCCCACGACTGTCCTTCCTCTTTAATCAATGGCCCAGATCACATCGTGATCTCGCGACTCAGGACTTCGTGACTCTAAGAGCTTGGTCTTCCACCTCCAAACTCACGAATCCCCGATAAGTGATATATCGAGGTGTCAGATCCCACCGCTGTCCTTTCTCTTTAATAAATGGCCCATATCACATCGCGATCTCGTGACTCGGGACTTCGTGACTCCAAGAGCTTGGTCTTCCACCTCCAAACTCATGAATCCCCGATACGTGAAATGGTCAGATCTCTACCACCTATCCACCAACATGGATGGCCCCGATGTCTTTGGGACTTTTGGGACCTAGTTGAGTTCACTCTCCCGCCTAAGTAAAGGTTAATATCGACGGCTTAAAGAGCTCCAATGGGTCCCTAGGATCTACGGTCTAGGATCCCATAACTATTTGCGAAGGCTGAAAGGGAGAGGTGTTAACACCTATGCTCCTTCTCTAGATCCATCAGTGTTGATAGGCTTGGGGCATTCTCAAAAGGATTCCGACCGTTCATTTACCAAGCGATAGGGTATTTTCTTTCTATATTTGAATCTCGCTATCCCTTCTGAGCTTGAATCACGAAGTTCAAACTCTCGAAGCTTCAGGCTCCCATGACCCCGAGACCTTAGAAAGCTACTCTTTCTTGCATAAGGGTTCCAGACCCGAATTGCATGAACCCTCAGACAGTTCTTGTGCAATTATCTCTGATCTTAATCATGTCTCTAGT
>JASDQU010945470.1:64794-76659 GCA_032191745.1 Picea mariana
GTCACCCATGGAAAGAATGAAGCAGTTGCAAGAGAAATACACTTCCCAAGAGAAGATCTATAGGATCCAAAGAAAAATGATGGAAGTAACTCAATGAATCCAACCGGTGCAAGATAAGGCATGTCATCTATTCACAAGGGTCGAGATCCAAGGAACAGAACTGGAACAGGTCGTGAATGCAGTAGAACAACACCTAGAAGGGTCGATGAATGACGTAGTGATCTAGAAGTTCATCGAGCAAAAGGTCGTAGCACAACAGCAGGTCGAAGCAGCTTGAGCCAAGCTCAAGGAATTTGAGGCAGAACTTGTTAGACCAGAGTGACTCGAGATGAGTCACAAGTTAGTGTTGGGGGCCTATTGGCCCTCAACCAAGTTTTGTGGATACTTGGTCAAGATTGGCCTATTTTGGGACTTCTACAGCCTCTCGAAGATGGAGCGCACGGTGAAGCAGCGATTGCGGAATCTAGACCCTCTTTTGGGTCCTTTTGGGTTGTTGGGATTATGTAATGGGATTGGGATGTCGGCCCATGGGTTCACCCATGTTTAGGCCTATTTTTTAATGTATAAATAGAAGATAGGCAATGAAAGAAGGAGTCAGTTGGTGATATAATGTATGTTATTATAGCCGAGGGCTTAGTTCTAGTCAGATGCTAAGTGAAATTGTGGTTTGTGAGTTCTTTGTGCATGATTGTAAGAATATTTCAGAGCTAAATGCAAGTGGTTGTAACAGATATTGCAAGGCTTCATGTTGTAATGCAGGGAAGAAGGATCTAGTGAGTTGCACAAATATTTTGTCCTATGTGAAGAGGGATTTTGGTGGCTCTGTGCTTGTAACCTATTGGTGAAGATAATAAAGAAGCAGAGTTGGTGGACATACCCCCAAGGTGGGGGTGAACCACGTAAACAATATGTGTCTTTCTTTGTGATTTGTCTTAATGTGTTTATATCTTCTTTGGCTAAGTGCTTTGAGATAATTAGATGGATCTGTTTATGCTCAGTGATAATGATGTCTAGGATGTTAGATATGATATATATGAATATTCTTAGTGCTTGATTTATGATATTTGATCTGTCCTTTATGCTAAGTGCTTGAATACTGCGATGCTCTATAATTAGGGTTTCATTTGCGAAGTATATATTGGTTTGATATTCATGAACTTTAATTGCTAAGTGCTTTGATAAGTGTTATAATCACATATCTATGTCCCAGCTAAGGTTGCAGACACCTGAGTCTTGCAACCACCCCTGCCTCTACCTCGGGTGAGACTTCATCTACTTCACATGTGTTTTCGAAAGAGCCAGTAGTTAGGGATTTTTTGGTGCACTCTTGAGCGTTGAACCCTCGGTCTACCCCTATTCCAACAAAACACTTGGATATTGTTTTGATATTCTTGATGAAGGTTGGATCATAGTAGAAGTAGGAAATCGAAACAATGTTGGACTTATATTAAAGTCATAGCAGGAGTCAAGAACATCAACAAAGGCATCCAATATTTCATTATTGGTGGAATTTGGGAAAAGGAAATTTGTTCAAAAGAATAATTAGACAATGTGAAATTGCATAACAATTCTAGCATTGATAGTGTGTAGTAGTTGAAGAATTCAATTACAAATGGATGCATGGATTTGGGAAAAATAATTGGAGGGACAAAAGTTTTTGAGGATGTTTTTGGGGGTGACAAGGACTTTTAGTGAGGGGAAATGTAAGGCCCTTTGAATGGCTCCAAGCACCTTCATCGCATGATCACCTTAGTGGTCATTGACCAACAATGATGGACATGAAAAAATGTTGATGGATAGAAGAGTCAGTTTTGGGGGCCCTTTCACAATGACAAGGCACACTATGAATATGTCTAGTATACTTGCTTAGACTGGGTGCACCAGTGACCTTGGCATCTCACATTAGTTGGATGCTCTGAGATAATTTTGGTAGGGAAGTTGGTCAAGGAAGTGGAAGTAGGGGTTATGGAAAATGACCTCATCCAATCTTCAAGTATGATGCATGACATACAATATTATCATAGAGATATTGACTATATTTTATAGACTTGGGTGCTTGGGATACATGTAAACCTAATGAGTTGATATTTTCACACTTAGGGGTTATGATGGATGGTAGAAGTTCCTTCGAGCACAAGAATATACAAAGAAAAATCATGGGATTCACATCCACTGGGTACACATTTATCTCAAACGCATCCATTGACTATACATGAATGTACATGGGTGCACTGGGCATAGATAGGTGCACTATCAGGTGCAGTAAGTGAAATTAGGCACACCAGGTGTAGTTGAGAAAAATGGGCATATTTGGTTACATGAAAACTTAGGCACAACAACATTGGATGTTGGATGGTTGAAAAACAATTCATGAAGAGGGAAGAGACACCATCAAGAATAGTTGAAGTTGGCTAGGTGGGAACTTGGGTCCACTTAGGCTAGGAGGGGATTGCAAGTGAAATATAAGTATTTTATTAATAATGGACACTTCAAAGGTGTAAGGTATCAATCAATCATTCATTATCATTCACAAGGAGTGTAAAGGAGATCCATTTTTTGTGCTAAGCTCAAGGTTGGAACAATAGGGTGAATTTCACTAGCTAAGTGAGAAAAAGAAGAAGACATGACCTGCAAGAGGTAGACCTATGATTGCTTTAGGGTTTTTATTGTGAAACTTTATTATATGGTAGGAAAAAGAAAATGTTTCCTTATATGCATTGTACATTTGTAATAGAGTTGCAGGAAAGAGGTTGCTACTCCCTTGTTTTATATTTGTCACATTATTCATATGATAAAGTTAATGCATACACATTGGGTGCCACCTATAGATGTCTATTGTGTGATATTTATGTGTTGGATGGTATTTTTCCTTGCTTTTATTTGTGTTGGCTAAGTATTGAAATACTCGCTAAGTGTTAAATTATTACCAAGTGTTAGCGATATTTATTGTAAAGGGGTTAGAATGTAAAAGAATGGGTTAAAACCCACTTGTCCTAAGTTTTGAATGTAAATGTGCCCATGGTAAGCAGTGAACAGATCTGGATGGTGTGCATCCATGCGCCCAAATCAACTGCACACATGCAATTCTGGACCCCCCTTGCCTTTCTACCTTTAAGCGGGGGGGGGTCCGGAATCGTGGGCGCAACTCTCCAACGGTCCAGATTAGCGAGCCCGGATCAACGGCAATGAAGACCATTCCGAACCCCCCCTGCCTTTCTACCTTTAAACGGAGGGGGGGGGTCCGGAATCAAGCAAGCATCTTTCGACGACTGAGATTACAGCGCCCGGATCAACGACGCTTGGACAGTCTCGCCCTTCTCAGCCACTCTGGGTTTAAACGGCGTGGGCCCTTCTCCCATCATGACACCCTCCTTTTCCACCTTTCTCCCGTTGCCGCACATCATCCACACACCACCTACCCCATGTCTCCTTCCCTCCACGTCAGCCTCCCACTAAAAAGTGTCCATCACATCCGCTTCCCTACCTCCTCCGCTTATCGTCTTTTGCCATGTGTCCCCCGTGAAACCCTTCTCACGCCTCGCCACTTCTTTCACGTCCTTGTAGTTTCGGTCCCATCACTCCATCCCCATACCCCCTTCCATGCTGGCCCCCCATGCATATCCTTTGAGCCAATCAGTTATCCCAGGTGGCGGCGTGTGAGGTCCTCCACGTCCTGAAGGTGCCGAGTTGGTCGGGCTATCCTCGATCTCGGTGAAGCAGTTATTGAAGCGGTTGGTGGTGGTTAGATATCGCCTCCGCCATAATGGGAAAGCACGACCATGAATTAAAGGCACGTCGATTCGCCGTTGGAACTGTCAAAGAATTAGATTGCGTCTAACTTAAGTTGCACGACCCTTCAGAGGTTGACTGTCAGAAGCCATGCAGACGTAAATATTTCAATGCATTGTCTTGGTTCTGCTGCAGTTGATTGTTCTGAGTATATGTAGGCATTTTCACCATTTTTGTATCCATCAATGGTAGAGCTAAGATCCCAGCTGTAAAGTTTCAGCAAATGTTCTGGTTCCCTAGTGTTGCCTCTGTGTTTGAGACTTCTTGGTTTATGACAAACAATTTTCTTTTCCATCTATATTTCATCTCATGCCAGAGTGTCCACAGTCAAAGGATTCATATGGATTGAACAATCTTGTTATGATAAAGGATTTGTTGTGACATTGTTGTGCCCTCTGGTCTTCTGTGTTTGGATGTAAAAGAATTTTACATTTGAATGCTTTCTTCTCCAGCCTGTTACAAACTGGATGTTTGTGATAGACCTTCGCACTCTTCTAATGCAAGTCTTCCCCCTACTCACCCTTTACTACGACTCACTATTTGAAGTTTATCAAGACCTCACTTGTCCATGCATGCCTGGCCTAGTTTCTGAGTTGGGACGATATCGTTCTGAGTTTTCCTCCATTTGATCACCCCTTTTAAACAAATCGTGACATTAAACTGATGGGCGTCGGGCTCTGCTCCTGCAAGCAATCCAGGAGTGACTTCTGGTGACAACATTTTTGGCGTCGTTTCCGGGGATGAAGTTGAATATTTTCCCCGGATTTGAATGACAAAGATCACCTGATTCTAAAGGTGCATCAGATATCAGAACTCGAAGATTGCTACTGTGCACCTGGCGACTCCATTGTGACGACTCCGCTGGGGAGAACCTGCTCTATCAACTGTGGCTTCGAGAGGCAGACACACGCGGTCTCATCCACACCTGCCTCTAGTGACAACTGAAGCTGACTCAGAAGAAGCACGCAGAAAGGGAAAGAGCTCTGTGAAAGAAGTTTCCATCACCGAAACAAGTATTTCCCCACCTCCTTCTGTAAAGACTCCACTTTCTTCCTCTTAGCTTCCTAGTCACCCTCCCTCTGAGGTTTCTCATTTTCTGAATTTCGGGAGTGTTCCTGCTGAGTTTTCTCCTCCTGGTCTAGTGTCAGAGGGAGAGATCCTTGTCACTCCCCCTCCCCTAGAAGCTGTGCCTTCACACCAACATTTTTCAGAAGGTTTCACTACCCCTCTTTTTGTTACTATTGTTGCACAGAGAGAAGCAGCTGCACATTCTGGTCTATTAGACTTCTCTCTGTTTTCTCCCTCGTCTCCCATCAGAACCTTTTTCCTGACATCTCTCGGCCAGACTCCTTCTCCTCCTAGTTCTCTTCCACCTAATATCCCTATGGCTGGTGCTAATCCCCCTCCGACTAGAATAGATTCCATAGTCACTGCTAGATATTCTCCCTTAATCCTACCTCATCGTATGAATCCTCTCCTTGCTGGAGACTACTTGAAGTACATGCACAAGTTCACTGGGGAAGGAGACATAACTACAGAAGAGCACCTGGCTGCTTTCTACAGTTATGCAGACAATTTGAACATTGAAAATGAAGATGTCTGGATGAGAGTCTTTGTTCAGAGCTTGGATTGTGAATTTAGAAAATGGTTTAGGGGACTGACCCCTGGATCTATTGTTGGGATCGATGCTCTGGATACTGTTTTCCTGAGGCAGTGGGGAGATAGAAAATATTACATATATTACATGACTAAGTTTGGGTCTCTGAAGAAGCAGGAAGGAGAGTCAGTCTCTGACTTCTCCAAAAGATTCAATAAGATGTACAACAAGATTCCTGCAGAGGTAAAGCCCTCTGAAGCATCTGCTCAGATCTCCTATGCTGGTGCATTTGACCCTGATTTATGTCTTTTATTAAGAGAAAGAAGGGCCACCTCTTTAGCTCAGATGCAAGATGCATTTATAGAAGTGGAATCCAACATACTAGCAGCTGACAGACTAAGGAACCAGGCCGACGCAGACAGAAGAAAGGGAAAATCAGAAGCCTCGACTTTTGGCCCATCACTGCCTCACCCCCAAGCAAATGAGCTGACCCAGGTGATGATCTTTCTGAAAGAAGAGATGGAGATATTAAAGGTGGAAAGGAAACAAATGAACAAGGGCCCTCAAACCACCGAGAAAAGAGGATGTTTCAGAAGGCCAACTAATTTTACTCCTCCAACTATGCATAGAGAGAAGGAGAGAGACAGGGATGACCAAAGAATTCCGGCTCCCTTCCAGAACAATTTTGTGGCCGATGAAAAAGAGAGGGAAACAGATGAGCCTGAGCCTAAGATCCACATCTTAGAAGTCACTCCTCCTTCCCCTCATTTGACTCAGTCAACTTACGAGGAGTCTCTCATGGACAATCAGCTAAATGAATTGAGTAAAGGAGACAAAGCTAGTGGTGGCCGAGGAAGATATAACCCGAGGTCCAAAAAAAGGATAGCAACACCTGATGTTCCTGAGCCATCCACTAGAATAGAGAAACATGCCAATGAAGTAGCAAACAGTCACAGAGGTAAGGAGGCCCAACCCCTTTCTCCCATTGTCCAAAATCATGTTCCTGAAATTAGAGAAATTCCAAATCCTACATCCTCTTTTAATTTTGATCATGAGATTCAAAAGATCAAAATTCCCGTGCTGCTCACCAAGTTAATTAAACATGGGGAATTCAAAAAATGTTTCTCTGAGCTGTTGAAGTCCGAAGCCTCATACCCTCTCACAAACTCCATAAACCTCCAAGATGAAAGGCCCGCAGTTGTCCTAGGTTCCATGGTAGAAGACAGAGATGATTCATCCCCCCCCTTCTACACATCCCTGAACATACATGACAAAGTGATTCATAATTTCCTTATGGATTCAGGGGCCTCCCACAACCTCATGCCCAAAACTGTTATGGAAGAGTTGGGACTAGAAGTCACCCGAGCCTATCATGACCTCTATTCTTTTGACTCTAGGAGGGTGCAATGTTTGGGAGTCATTAAGGACCTAGTAGTCTCTTTGTTTCAGCTGCCCATGAAGAGTATGGTCATGGATATTGTGGTAGCTGATGTTCCCCCCAAGTTTGGCATGCTGTTGTCAAGATATTGGATTAAAAGGCTAGGGGGAACCCTGTAGATGGATCTCACATATGCCACCATTCTGGTCTTTGGAGGGGAACATAGGAGACTGTACAGAGAAGCCCAGCTGGCCTACATAATCAGTGATGAAGCCAACCCAACCAATCATCCCATCTACTCTTTGGAAACTCATTTAGGCTCCAGTTTACTACAACTTACCAACACCCCTGAGGCTCCTTTGCAGATTAGAAAGAAGCTCAGTCTTAATCAGGAGAACACCCCTCCTACCACCTCTGTTTGGAAGATGTTCTTTGATGGAGCTTCTTCCAGTATAGGTGGAGGTGCCGGAGTGGTATTCATATCCCCCTCTCAAGAGACCATATCTCTGTCATACAGGCTGGAATTCGAAGTCACCAACAATGTGGCAGAGTATGAAGCCCTGGTTCTAGGCTTAAGGGCTGCGCAACGGATGGAAATAAGAGAGATAGCTGTGTTTGGGGACGCAGAACTGATTGTCCAGCAGGTCAAAAATGTTTATCAAGCTAAGAATCCTCGGCTCAAGAATTACAGGAACGAGGTATGGGACCTGGTGGATAATTTCTTCCTGGATTTTAACATTTCCTACATTCCAAGGGGAGAAAATATTCCAGCCGACTTTTTAGCTTTCACAGCTAGTGTGCTCGAGGCTTCTGCATTGCCTCCTGTCGGGCCCGATGTTGAAATAAAGTATAGGCCCTCTGTACCAGACAATGTCAAACATTGGAAGGTATTTGAAGATGATCCAGAGATCGAGAAATTCCTCCAATCCATTGATGACTTTTCTGCGTCACACATAGATGAGGATCCTGACGTGGAAAGTGACCACTACCCTGAGGAGTTTTTGAATGAAATGGATAACCACCAGATTATTCAACTACCGAGAAATCACATACCAAGAGGTATGATTCCATTAGAAAGATTGTTTGATGGAAACGATGTGGCAGTAAAGGGTAGAGTTTCAGGTGATGATGTTGAGACAGCTGAATGCAACATAGGCACACCTGAGAAGCCTAAATTGGTCAAGTTGTCAAGGAGTTTGAATGAGGAGCAGAGGGTCGAATATACTGAGTTGTTGAGGGAGTTTTCTGATGTGTTTGCATGGACCTACGAAGACCTCAAGACATATGACACATCATTCATTGAGCACAAAATCCCACTGAAAGAAGAGGCCAAGCCATTCAAGCAGAAGCTGAGACAGATAAATCCCATGCTGCTACCTGTCATGGAGAGGGAAGTGAAAAAGCTTCTGAATGCCCAGATCATTGTCCCCTTGAGATATTCTGACTGGGTGGCCAATTTGGTCCCAGTAAGAAAGAAAAGTGGCGAAATCAGACTCTGTTTTGATTTCAGAAACCTGAACAGAAGCTCAAGGAAAGATAATTACCCCCTACCCAACATGGAGCACATATTACAGAAGGTCACTGGTGCTTCCAGAGTATCCATGATTGATGGTTTCTCTGGCTACAATCAGATATCAGTCATGCCTGAGGACAGGGAAAAAACAACCTTCACCACCCCTTGGGGCACATTCATGTATGCCAAAATGCCTTTCGGGCTGATGAATGCGGGAGCAACATTTCAGCGAGCCATGGATATAGCCTTCATCGGAGAAAAAGATAAGTTCGTGGTGATTTATCTGGATGACATCACAGTCTTCTCCAAGACTGATAAAGAGCATTATTGCCACTTAAAAAGAGTTTTCTTGAAGTGTTGGAGGTATGGCCTATCTTTAAACCCCAAAAAATCAATGTTTGCTATGCAGGAGGGAAAACTATTAGGCCATATAGTATCAGCAGAGGGGGTGAGAATTGATCCTAACAGGGTAGAAGCAATTCAGGCCCTGTCACTTCCCAGATCTAAGAAAGAGGTTCAGGCATTTTTGAGGAGGATTAATTTACTGAGGAGGTTCGTTTTAAATTTTGTTGAGTTGGTGAAACATATTACGGCCATGCTCAGGAAGGGCCATGAAATAAAATGGACTTCTGAACCCAGAGAGTCTTTTGTCCAAATAAAGAAGGCGTTGACTGAAGCACCTGTGCTAATTAGTCCCGATTATTCCAAAGACTTTCTGATATTTTCTTTTGCTTCCTGTGATACAGTAGAGGCAGTTTTAATGAAGAAAAATGATGAAGGGAAAGAAATGCCTATTTCTTTCTTTAGCAAGGTGCTGAGATATGCAGAACTTCGATATAAGATCATGGAGAAGCAGGCCTATGCCTTGGTGAAAGCTCTCAAAGCTTTCAGAGTCTATGTCTTGCATTCAAAGATCACCACATATGTTCCTTAAACCTCTGTGAAGGACATTCTTGTACAGCCTGACATAGACGGAAAAAGAGGTAAATGGATCGCCAAGATCCTAGAATTTGATCTAGAGATTAAGCCCACTAAGCTGATAAAGGGGCAAGGTTTGGCCAAGCTGCTGGCTGAATCCAACTGTAAGGCCTTGGGAATTAACTTCATCAATGAAAAAGCTGAGTCATCCGATAAGGATTCCCAGACCATCATACCATTAACAGCATGCCCCTGGTACAAGGACATATTGTACTTTCTGAAAGAATTGAAGCCCCCTGATGGATTGGGAAAAAGTAAGGCCAGGGCTTTAAAACTCAAAGCGGTCAGATATTGCCTTATTGACCAAGCCTTGTATTGGGAAGACCCTCTGGGATTATTACTAAGGTTTCTGGACCCGCAGCAAGCCCAGAAGGTCATGACCGATTTCCATAATGGTCTCTGCGGCGACCATTATTTCTGGAAGACCACAACTCACAAGATCCTCCGAGATGGGTATTACTGGCCCACCTTATTTCCTGATGTCTATAGGGAATTCAGGGCTTGCATCAAATGCCAGAAGTTCTCAGGTAAGCAGCAGCTCACATCTCTGTCGTTAAAGCCTATAGTAGTTTTGGCACCCTTTCAACAGTGGGGATTGGATTTTATTGGAGAGATTCATCCTCCCTCAAGTGGCCAACATAGATGGATCCTCAATGCAGCCAATTATTTCACCAAGTGGATAGAGGTTGTCCTTACCAGGAGTACTTCTCACAAGGTGATCATCAGCCTCTTGGAGGACATCATAGTCAGATTTGGTTGCCCAAGCAGGATTGTCACTGACAATGCCTCCCCCTTCAGGTCTGAGCCTCTGGTCAAATTCTGTGAACAGTTTCAGATTGCACTAATTCACTCCACTCCCTACTATCCTCAAGGAAACAGACTAGCAGAGTCCTCCAATAAAATCCTAATCAATCTTATCAAAAATCTACTGGAGGACAATAAAAGGGCCTGGGACTCAAAGCTCAAATTTGCTCTTTGGGCTGATCGGGTAACAACAAAGAAATCACTGGGCATCTCACCTTTTCAACTGGTTTATGGAATAGAGGTCGTTTTCCCCACTCAACTCGCCTTACTCGTGGCAAATATCCTCCAGGACTTTGAGGGGGAACCTAACCATGTGCTCAGAAGAATTCACCAGATGATGGAAGTGCAGCAGATCGGAGAGCAGGTCTTGGACAGATCTTACAATCATCAGCAGAAGATCAAGCAGTCCTTTGACAGGAAGAACAGAAATAAAGAATTCAAACAGGGTGACCTGGTGCTCAAATGGGATGCACCTAGACATGAAAAGGGAAAACACAGTAAATTTGATGCCCTCTGGTACGGGCCTTTCAAGATCCTTGAAGTATTTTCAAAACAAAGAAGTTTTCAGCAGCCCAGTTAATGGGCATTTCTTAAAAAAGTGTTTTCTGTGAGCCGTAGTCGGCTCTTTTGTTTTGTTTTGTAAATATTGTTTATGTTTTTGTTTTTCGGACTAATAAATGACTCCATATCCCAACAACAAAAGCACTGAATCTGCAAAAGAGTTCTTAGAGCATCACAGGGACGACTCTATCCCCCATGGAGCCAAATGTTAGCGATATTTCTTGTAAAGGGGTTAGAATGTAAAAGAATGGGTTAAAACCCACTTGTCCTAAGTTTTGAATGTAAATGTGCCTGTGGTAAGAAGTGAACGGATCTAGACAGCGTGCAATATCTGCGCGCCAAAATCAACGGCACACGTGCAATTCCGAACCCCCCTTGCCTTTCTACCTTTAAGCGGGGGGGTCCGGAATCGTGGGCGCAACTCTCCAACGGTTCAGATTACCATGCTCGGATCAACGGCAATGAAGACCATTCTGGACCCCCCCTTCCTTTCTACCTTTAAGCGGAGGGGGGGGTCCGGAATCAAACAAGTAGCTTTCGACGATTGAGATTATAGCACCCGGATCAACGACGCTTGGACAGTCTTACCCTTCTCAACCACTCTGGGTTTAACCGGTGTGGGCCTTTCTCCCATCATGACACCCTCCTTTTCCACCTTTCTCCTGTTGCCGCACATCATCCACATACCACCTACCCCGTGTCTCCTTCCCTCCACGTCAGCCTCCCACTAAAAATTGTCCATCACATCCGCTTCCCTGCCTCCTCCGCTTATCATATTTTTCCATTTGTCCCCCCTGAAACCCTTCTCACGCCTCGCCACTTCTTTCGCGTCCTCGCAGTTTCGGCCCCATCACTCCATCCCCATAGCCCCTTTCGTGCTAGCCCCCCATGCATATCCTTTGAGCCAGTCAGTTATCCCAGGTGGCGGCGTGTGAGGTCCTCCACATCCTGAAGGTCCTGAGTTGGTCGGGCTATCCTCGATCTTGGTGAAGCAGTTATTGAAGCGGTTGGTGGTGGTTAGATATCGCCTCCGACATAATGGGAAAGCACGACCATGAATTAAAGGCACGTCGATTCGCCGTTGGAACTGTCAAAGAATTAGATTGCGTCTGACTTAAGTTGCACGACCCTTCAGAGGTTGACTGTCAGAAGCCATGCAGACGTAAAGCTTTTAATGCATTGTCTTGGTTCCTCTGCAGTTGATTGTTCTGAGTATATGTAGGCGTTTTCGCCATTTTTGTATCC
>JASDQU010945475.1:9151-33501 GCA_032191745.1 Picea mariana
ATTTATCCCAAACCCCTTGTGCTATGTCCGCTTTGGAGGTCATCCAAAGTTGCCCTACTCAGAGGAAAGATTTGTTGACTGCTTTAGGCTTTACTGAGACTTGTAACCCGGGTACCATCATGTTAGATACGACTAACTTGAAACCTCGTCTACCTTACCACGTCGCGTTTCAGATAGTAGTGGCTCATCCCACGAAAACTTTTACACGGAATATCTTCTGCACAGTGGTTGACGAGGGCGCTTCAACTTGCGTTATGTCATTAGCATGCTGGAAAGCCATTGGTCATCCCAAGTTGTCTCCATCACCTACTCTCCTTACTGCGTTCTACAGTCGTTCATTCCGACCACATGGCATCATTCCTTCTTTCCCTGTGTAGTTAGGAGGGAAGACCGTGTGCGTCGAAGTAGAGGTAGTCGATGCCCTCCTCGACTACAATCTCTTGTTAGGTCGTAGTTGGACTTATGCTATGCAAGCTGTGGTTGCTACTATTTTTTGAGTCTTGTTGTTTCCACACAAGGGTTGGATAGTGACCATTGATCAATTGTCCTTCTCTAGACCAGACCCAGCTTTGGGGGCATCCACGGTTCCTATGATAGATAATCCTCAAGCTGGTGTCGTTAACGTAGGAGTTGGTTTGTGCCCATATTTAATGGGTACTTTCGATTACCCACCTCCTCATGGAAATTTCAAGTTTATATCAACTCACCACAAGGCTGAGATTTTTCACGTCTCGTCGTTCCACACGACTTACTTTCAGGATCTGTGGATTCTTCCTTCCCCATCAGCCACGATGGATGAGACAGGGCACTCTGGCATGTCCATGCCCTTGTCGGCTACTGAAGTAGTGTACTCTTTAGTCCAGCAAGCTTCAGCTAACCCTGATCCGACTCCCGCACAAGATTTGGATCCACTTCCAGAGCCTATTTGGGCTCAAGGTTCTCTTGCTACGACCGATTCGTTAGACTTAGTCTTGCCTTTTGATGAAGCAGTAATCGAAGCAATGACTAGTCCAGACAAATCTTGGGAAGATCTTCATCACAGATCATATTTCCTCCCAAAGTTAAGCCAAATCAAAGCAGGAGAATTCACCGTGACTATGATTGGAGATAGGTATTGTCATACTAATCCCTTAACTACACACAAGATCTATGCTGAGGGTAATATGGCAACCATTGCTGAAATGATACCTATCAATATCTCTAGAACCCCTGGTGTCATAGACAATGTTTTCGTCAGAGAATACAGCTCCCCTGAGGAGATGCCAGGCATTGACCCACAAAGTGTCGATCATGAGCTAACTTTGTTGTTTTTCAAGCTCGCTTTGAGATCCGAAAGCAACATCCGACGAGACTGCATTTATGCTTTTCGATCTTGTCCAGATTAACTGAGAAAAGTAACCATTGTGGAGTCTTCTTTAAGCCCTTTTCAGACTCCTTAAAGATGAAAAGATTGCCGAGTGACCTTGTTTCTTCAAACTCGTTAAATTGGTCCAGAAGAACGTTCCTTAAACGGGTCTCCTTTTAAGCCCTTTTCAGACCCTCTAAACATGAAAATATTGCCGAGTGATATTGTGACCTTTCATGCTCGTTAAACTGAAATTTGAAGTCACGTCTGTCCGGCGGTAGTTTACCCCTTTTTCAGTCTGGACGGTCAACTGTACGAACAAAGGAATACTCTATTGAATTTCCATTCTTTAGAAGAGTATCCTCAGGTAAGATTTTATTCCTTTTTCGGGCCTGAGGGACTAAATTTACGAAAAAGAAACCCCTCTCGGAGTCCATAGTTAAGCTCTTTTCAGACTCCCTAAAATTGAAAAGATTTCCAAGTGACCTTATTCTTTCACACTCGTTAAAATGGTCCAGAAGAACATTCCTGACGGAGTCCATAGTTAAGATTTTTTCAGACTCCTTAAAAGTAAAAAAATAGCCGAGTGATCTTGTCCTTTTCACACTCATTAAAATGGTTTTGAATTGACGTCTAGTCGATGCTAGTTTACCCCTTTTTCGAACCGACTAGACTATCTTCGTAAACGGTACCCCAATGGAGTTTCCTTTTATGATTTTTCAGACTCTCTAAATATGAAAAATCACCGAGCTTCCCTTATTTGGGCTCGTTAAACTTACATCAAAGGACGTTACCATTGTGTGTTCTGTCAACCGCATTTGCATACCTTACCCATCAGCCTAGTAACAATTTTCCTTTACGTCTTAACACCTTTGGCCACTGGAGAATTTTTCCCAATTATCATTTCCCTAGAACATCAATCTTGTCCTTGTGCCTTGATCTTGTCTGTTTGTTGTACTCGTTCCTCCGTTGTAACGTAACTATTCCTTTATTCTTTTTCAAAATCATCAAAAGAACAAAAAAATCAAATATACCCCAAAAAGAGGATGGGAAAAGTATTTTCTTTTATTGGCAGCATTATGAGTCGCCCTTGGATAAATCACATCTGTCCGTTTGATTCATCAGACTATGGGATGTAGTACGACCTTAGGAATATTTTCTCGCTATATTGAGTTGTGTCCTCCACCGTTTGGTTACTCTTCCAAACATATGGAGAGTTTGTGTNCTCTACAATATGTCTCTTGTCCGCATACTCGGCCATCCTGAACGTCCAATCAAGTCTTTGTTCGAAATCACTGAAGCCTTCAGTCCGATCATCAAGATTATCAAGTCCATAACCGACGAGCCGTCGAAGACCTCTGAGTAGTGCAGTCGTACACTCATATTACACTCCTTCCCGAGTTTAGAAGATTTTGAAGTTGTTGCTCGAGCTCTGAAGTACAGCCATTAGGCCGAATCAGCTTCTTGGAGATGGATACTTTATATGTATATCTTTCTGATTTCGAGATGTAGCTTCGTTGTGTATTTTTCGCGGCTACTCTTCATAGTTATTTGACATGGATCTACAGTGTATTTGATTGGTAGCTATGGTTCTATTTTATCCCGAGCATGGGTATCCCCGCCTCGGTGAGACATTTGATATTTTTGCAGATGGCACCTCCTGATTCCTGATTCCTGGGCTCACTCATTCAGCATATCAGTACAAATTGGTAAAGAATTGGTAATGTATTTCGGCCATCAGATGATCTTCTGACCTCACACATTAGTGGGCATCTGTTATAACCCTAAATTGCACCATCCATGCTTACCTGGCATCAGGCCAACTCATTTCCCTTCATTGCCAAAGCCATGCTGAACAAACTCTTAAAAATCCTCTTAAATCAAGTAGAACGCGCCCTAACCTACTACTGCACGCGTTGGAATGTTGGCAGGCCCACTACTGCACGTGTTGGAACGCTGGCTGGCCTACTACAGCCCGCGTTTACTTAACAAAGCACAAAAACAAGAAATTTTCCGACGGGACAAAAACGTTCGGTCAGTTAACTGGAACTCCCATCCATGCATGGCCAAGAGTTCATCCAAAACCCTAGCTCCTTCTAGCCTATAAACGAAGGGGTAGGGGTACTATTTGGAGGAGGAAAATCATAGCAAAGAAACTCTGTCCAATTGCTGAATCCATTTGTCCCAACCCTTTAGCCTTTCCTCAAGCTTAAGGAGAATTCAAGCAAAGCAGTTGGAGGACAATGAAGAGGAGGAGCCTAGGATCAGGATCGAGGAACAGTGGCCGGTCTCTATCATTATTGTAAGTTGATTCATCTTGAGATTAATAAAGAATACTTTTCCCATCCCAAATACATGAGTTATACATGATTTATTCGATTTATGCTTAATCTCTAACCCTCAAGTATAAGAATAGCATGCATGCGTAGTGTTTTGTCTTGATTGCAGGATTGTCTTTGGAAGGAGCGGCAGAAGCAAGTGGATAAAAGCGCAACGGAGGATCTACACCAAACATCAGTAAAAAGGTTAGTAGGTTATTTCCATGTTTGCATGTGAAAAAGGGTTTTAGGTTTGGGGTGGTAGATTAAAAGGGATTTCTTAAGGGTCATGATCTGCATGCAAGTTTAAGCCCTAGCTTGTTAGTCCGTAGGGTATTATTTCCCAACAACATACATGGAGCATCCAGAGGGGTTCATTCAGAACTCATCTTTAGTATGAAGACTGAAGAAGTCTCTCTATAGCCTTAAGAAGGAACCTAGAGCATGGTATGCAAATATGGATTCTTACTTACTTTCACATGATTTTGTTAGATGTAAATTTGATTCCAATGTTTACATGATGAGGAATACTGACTCTATGATGATATTAGTACTCTATGTTGATGATATTTTGATCACTAATAGCTCTTCTTCAACCATTGCCTTGGTCAAAGATATTTTTCATGATAGGTTCTCTATGACGGACATGGGTCCACTACACTTTCTTAGTCTTCATATTAGTCATGATGATTTCAGCATCAAACTTTCTCAGGCTAAGTATGTCAGGGATATTCTGGATAGATTCCACATGACAGACTGTAATTCTGCACCTACAACCTTCTTATCTACGATTAGACTTGAGGATGGAGGGGATACACCATTAGTGGAAAACACTTTGTATCGATAGATGGTGGGGAGTCTTCTGTATATCACACACACCCATCCAAATATCTCATATGCAGTAGGAGCAGTTTCCAGATACATGCATGAACCCCATGATCTGCACTGGAAGGTTGCCAAGTGCATCCTCATATATGTTCAAGGCACCATGAGTTATGGGATTCACTATGCAGCTGGTTGTGCATTAGATCTCATAGGCTTCACATATTCATATTGGGCTAGTGATAACACATATCGCAAGTCCATGTCCAGGTACACTCTCAATTTAGGGTTAGGCCCAATTTGTTGGTCAAGTAAGAAGAAATTGGCCATTGCTTTATCTTCCACAGAGGCTGAGTACAGAGGAGTAGTCAACTCTGTCATTCAAAAACTTTGGATTCAACACTTCCTTACCAAGCTTGGTATCCAGTTTCATTATCCGACTATCATATGGTGCGACAATCAGAGTACACTAAGATTTTGTAGAGATCTAGTACAGTGAAAGAGAACCAAACACATTGAGTTCCACATGCATTTCATCAGAGATTTAGTACATGACAGGATCATTGATTTACAGTTTTGTTCTTCCTTTGAGTAGACTTCTGACATATTCACCAAGTCATTCACTGAGCAGAAGTTTCAGACTTTGCAGGATCGTCTTGCAGTGAAGAACATAGTTGCCTAGCAAATGCCTTTTCTTCTTTTGATACATTGTCCTTTGAGGGGGGGTTTTGTTCCCACGTGGTTTTCCCTGTTTCCTCTTTTTTATTCAGTGTTCATTAGTTGCATTTTACATGAGTAACTAAAATGGCCTAGTAGCCAGGACTCATTTTTTACTCTATAGTGATTTTTAGGGGGGGTGTTGGAGAAATTTCTATTCTCGACACATTAGTTCAGTGGGAGTAATGCTAGTTCATTGGGAGTTAACTGACTAGTTCTATTTTAGACTTTCTAATCTTAGACGATCACTATTATGCATGCATTCCTAATTATAGGATGTCATTGCCTATATGAGTGAATATCACTCACTCATTGACATGATCACAATATACATTGATTCTCATTATTCATTGTGTATCTCTCTTTCTTTTCTTGATAAGATTTGTTTGTGTATGCATTATCTAGGTCTCCTGTGTAGGTTTCCATGAAACACTGACAACCACAATGCTATTATGTAACTGTAGAAGAAGCATAAACTCAGAAGTAAAAAGGCGCTTGCAAATATCCTAAAGGCGAAACCTACAAGAGAACTTAAGATAAATACCCCTTCTTAAATCTAGCCAAAGAAATATGATTCGGTAAAGGATAAAATGGAGAAAGGAAAATCAAGAGAAGAACCCCAAAATAAAATTCTTGAGGCAAGAAAGGAAATTGTCATCAAAGAGGTAGAAAAAGCTCTATCAAGAAAGGAATTTTGAAAGAGAAATGGCTAAAATCAATTTTTTTGTTCTGTTTAATGAGTTGATCAAGAATGGAGAATATAGAAATCAAATCATTAGAATGATAAAAATGGAAGAATCCCTTGACACCTTGAACATACAAGATGATCACCCTGCTATCTTGTTTGGTCCACGAGTGGAAGAGAGTGGTGATGTTGATGATGCTCATCCTTTCTATGTTAGCCTTAAAATTCATGAGCCTCACATAATCTCATGCCCAAGGTGGTCATGGATGAGTTGGGCCTATACATTACAAGACCTTATAAGGATCTTCATCCTTTTGACTCAAGGAAGGTGAAATACTTAGGTTTTATCAAATATCTGGTCATATCATTGTCTCAAATCCCATCAAAAAATATGATCATGGACGTAGTGGTTTCCGACATCCATATGAAATTTAGCATGTTGTTATCTAGATCTTGGGCTGAAAAGTTGAAAGGAACTTTGCAAATGGACATGTCATATGCTACTATTCATGTTTTTGTCCAAGAAAAGAGGTTGTACAAAGAAGTGTTTCTCAAGTATATGGTGAGTAGAAAAACTCAACCAAATAATCATCATATTTACTTTGTTGATACCGAAGTTGGTTCCTCTATTTTCTATTATAACTTGAGTTTTGAAGAGGGGAAGCCAACAACAATCATGGCTATCAAAGACAAAACTGAGCATCGAACAGAGGAAATTACAGATCAGCAAAACAACGTAGAAAATGAAATGTGGAATATGATTTTTGATGGAGTTGCTACTAGGGAAGGAGCTAGAACTGGTGTGTGGATTAACCCTCCCAAGATGGGTAGAAAAATTTGTTCTTACAGGATCATTTTCAATTGTACCAATAATATGGCAGAATATGAGGAACTGATTTTGGGATTGAAGACTTTAAAAGAATTGGGTGCTAGAAGGATAACTATACATGGAGATTCCAAGCTTATCATTAACCAGGTAGAGGGTATATATCATTCCAATCATCTTATACTGAGAGCATATAGGAATTTAGTGCTTGATATCCTTGAAGAGTTTTTAGAATACAATTTGTCAGTGATTCCTAGGGGAAAAATCAAATTGCAGATGCTTTGGCTACTTGAGCTTCAGTTTTAAAATTTCCAATTTTTCCTAATAAAAGGTAAGAAATTGAAGTCAAACATAGGCGAACAGTACCTAATAACATTAAATATTGGCAAGTATTTGAAAACGACAAACATGTAGAAATATTCCTTCAAATGAGTGATGAATTTGCTAATGTAAATATCGATGATGAGTGTTGTTGTGAAGTGAATGAATACGAAGTTTTGTTGAAAAAAATGACATTTTTTATAATGATATTGTTGGAAGAGATATATTAAAGCTAAAAAATAACATTATTCCCAAAGGCTTGGTTCCATTGAAAAATATTTTTGACGAAAATGATGTAGCCAGAAATCCTAAAATCACTACAAACAATGAGGATGCAGAAGATTGCAACATTGGGACTCAAGAAGGCCCCAAGATCATCAAAATGTAAAAAACGCTCAGTATAGAAATCAAACAGAAGTATATCAGCCATATGAAAGAATTCTCTGATGTATTTGCACGGAGTTGTGAAGACTTGAAGGTCTATGATACTAAGGTATTTCAACATGTAATTCCCATCAAGGATGATCATAAACCTTTCAAGAAAAAGTTGTGAATAATCAAACCTCTATTGTTTCCATTGATTGAAAAGGAGGTAAGGAAACTTTTTGATGCCAATATTATTGTGTCCTTAATATTTTCCAAGTGGGTGGCTAACCTAGTGCCTGTCAGGAAGAAAAGTGTGTAGATTTCATAATCTAAACAGGGTGTATTTCAAAGAAAATTATCCACTTCCCAAGATGGATTACATCCTGCAGAAGGTGGTGGGATCTCAGAAGATGTCAATGTTTGAAGGATTTTTTGAATACAACTAGATTATGGTGCATTCGGATGACCAGGAAAAGACAACTTTTACAACACCTTGGGGAACTTTCATGTATGCAAAAATGACTTTTGGGCTTATGAATGATGGAGTGACTTTCCAAAGGGCCATGGAAATAGACTTTGTTGATTAAAAGGATAACTTTATTGTGATTTTCTTATATGATATCACTGTATTTTCATATTCTGATGATCAACATCTTGAACATCTAAGAAAGGTTTTCCAGAAATGTAGAAAGTTTGGGATCTTGTTAAATCCAAAAAAATTAAAATTTGGAATACAAGAAGGGAAATTTTTTGGACACATCATTTCAAAAAAAGGAATAAAAATAGACCCCACCAGAGTGGAAGCAGTTCTGAATATTGGCACTCCTAGGAGCAATAAAGTGGTGCAATCTTTCCTAGGAAAAGTAAATTTTTTGAGGAGGTTCATTCCCAACTTGGCTGAGATCATAAAGTATATCACAAATATGCTAAGGAAAGGAAATGAAATAAAATTAAATCTTGAGGCTAGGAAGTCTTTTGAAGATAAGTGGCATTGACCAAAGCTCCAATGTTAGCCAACCTAAATTTTTCAAAAGATTTTATCTTGTTTTCTTTTGCCTCAGAACACACCATTGTTGGTGTTTTATTGAAAAAAGATGATGAGGACTTTGAAAAACCCATAGATTATCATATCAAGACAATGAGAGACTCCCCACTAAGGTATGACATCATGGAAAAACAAGCATATTCCTTGGTGAAGGCCCTTAAAGAATTCAAAACTTATATTTTACATTCCCATGTCATTGCTTACGTGCCTAACAATTCTATAAAGGATATTTTGACTCCCTAATCCTGAAGGGAGAAAGGGAAAATGTATAGAATTAATGTTGGAGTATGACCTTGAAATAAATCTTACAAAGCTTATTAAGGTTTAAGGGCTCGCAAAATTAATGGCACAACAAAATTGTGATGTTTTCAGAATC
Organism: Picea mariana; assembly: GCA_032191745.1. Lineage (NCBI taxonomy): Eukaryota > Viridiplantae > Streptophyta > Pinopsida > Pinales > Pinaceae > Picea > Picea mariana. Next base: position 17,973 of record JASDQU010945475.1, read on the forward strand.
AATTTTATTGTTGATTTGTCGGAAAATTCACAAGAAGAAGCAGTCCCATAGATATACCATAAGTTTCTTTATTCTCCTTGGTATGCTGATGTTATTTACATATTAAGAAAATTACAATCTCCTCCCGGATTGAGAAAAACCAAAGAAAAATTTTTGAAGTTGAGAGCAACAAAGTTTTGCATTCTGGACAATACTTTGTATTGGAAAGATCCATGTGGGATCTTAATAAATTGTTTGTTGGAGGAAGAAATGAGGAATTCTATTAAAGAGTTTCACAAAGGTGACTGTGGGGGCCATCATTATTGGAAGACCACTGTGCACAAAATATTGAGGGCAGGGTTTTATTGGCCTAGTTTTTTTTTTTGATGTATACAAGGAAGTTTCCATATGCCATGAATGCCAAATGTTTGATGGGAAAAGAATGTTGCAGCCCCTAACTTTAAATCCTATCTATTGAAGCACCATTTATGCAATGGGGCCTTGATTTTATAGGAAAAATTCATCTACCATCCTCATCTCAACATAGGTGTATACTGACAACCACAGACTACTTCAGAAAATGGATTGAAGCGGTCCCCACAAGGCAAGCTATTGATATTGTCATCATTCAATTTTCAGAGAGAAATGTCTTGTCTAGATTTGGTTGTCTAGTCAAGATCATTATTGATAATGTAGAGACATTCAAATCTAAGAAGATGGAGAAATTTTGTAGTGACTATAACATAACTCTGGGACATTCCACAACTTATTACCCACAGGGTAATGGGTTGGATGAATCGTCTAACAAAATCTTGACCATGATTCTTAAGAAACTTCTATAGGAAAACAAGAAAACTTGGCACAAAAATATCATCTATGTGTTATGGGATGACAGAATCATGACTAAAAGGTCTATCTCCACATCACCTTTTTAGATTGTATATGGTACAAAAACAATTTTTCCTACCTCATTAAGATTTCTAGTGAGGAGACTGATACAAGAGAAATAATATGAACCAAACAATGCTCTAATGATGCAGGAGCATCATAGAAAGCCAAAGCATGCACCTAGCCAAAGAGGATAGTTGGACACACAGATGCAATTAAATACGTTTTTGTGAAAACGTTGTGAATTCCAAAATCTGCAACATTAGTGTAATGAATAGGAGGAAAGTGCAGTCGCATTTATATCTTGAAGATACAAACTTATTTTGGAGCGTATGTTCTTATACGCCAGATGTAATAGGCATTTATGTGTGTTTAATGCAAGTAGGTAGATTTAATTTAATAGATTAGAAACTTTAGGAGCATAGGAGGGAAAACGGATGATAGACACCCTCACCTTGTATCTTAGAAAAGAAAAACTCATTATTATTCAGAATTTTGTAAGTTGTAGAGCTGCAGAGGAGAACAAAGAATTTTATGCATTCTAGTTGTTGTTATTTACCATGTATAGGAGCACTGGAATTAATAGAAGGAATCTTTGATTCCAATCTATGTGTTTGTTATGGTTTTTGGAACCACTTGTTGAATGGTATGTTGCAGGCTAGTTTATATTCTTTATGTGCATTTTATTTCAATGAAATCTGTGTGTGTATGTTCTACAATTCTATGTTGAATGTTTGAATTCTGGATAAGGGGAGAATGAGTTTCAGTTGTTTCTCTTTCTGAGAACTCTTGCAAAGAGTGCAGTAGAGGTTTTGTAAGGAGTGCGTCGACCAAGCTATGAGATTCATCTCGGAATTCTCAGAGGAGATTCAAATTGTGTTTTTACAGGCCGAAGTGAAAGGTTAGCTTAGAGCCGTGCAATATGTGCGTAGGGTAGGCGAGGTCTAGGATTTTACCAACTCAAGAGGGAGATTGAGAGACTGTTGTTGCAAGAGGTGCATAGAGTTGAAGACCCAAATAACTAGAGGTTATTTGAAAATCGCCGCAAGGAGTGCATGCAGGGACCCTTTTGGAAGCCTTGAGTTCGCAAGAAAAAGATCAGAAGGGATAGAACCCATGAAGTGTTCAAAGGGAGGCAAGGTCAAAATCATCTCCTAGAAGTCAATTTCAGGAGGGAGGATGGCAAGTCATTTGGCCAAAAGTCCTTGAGAAGTTGAATCAGATGGTGGAATCACTTCAAGAGGAAGTGCCAAAGTTCTGTGAGCCGTTGGATCTTGTCGAACAACGAAAGGATTAAGACTGAGTGTCTTTCAACACTCATAAGCTCAGGAAGGATAGTGACCATCAGATCCATATCAACAAGGCCCATTGATCTTGTATGTGAATTCGTGTATCGGAGTTCAGGGAATGGAGTGACCAATGGTTTGGGTCAAGGGTTGTGGATTTTCGATTGAAAAATCCTAATACAACGGGGGTCATTGGATCGAGGGAGGAACAAAACCGTCGATCTCATCGAAGGCACAATTTTAGAGTCAGGGATTTGAAGAGGGAGAGGAATGGTTGTTCGTTGTTCTCTCAAGTTTGGGAAATTCAAAGACTCGTGCGAACAGGTGGAAAGGACCCACTATGTAAGCGGAGTAAACAAAGGTGATAGGTGGTGTGTGCTTGTCTCTTTGGTTGGAGTCAACCTTCGCTGAAATATCACGTTTCAGGGATTTGCAAGGGAAGAGCACTAGAGTTTGGCACTCCAACTTGCGAAGTCATGAGTTGTGAAAGGTGCTTACGTTAAGGCTTGGCTGTGGTCATATTGGAAAAGGGGCTAAAGAGGGGCTTACACCTTAAGCCCATTCACAATTTTGTGTTTTAGCTATTACCAAGGGTTGTGGCATTGTATTCGAAGTGCCCAACTTGTGAGGTCCGAAATCCTTTGCGGGCTTAAACAAGGAGTTTAGTTAACCCTTGTCATGGTTTAAAGAAGATCCTATGTGGATCTCGGCATGAGGGCAGGAGGTCTGCACCAGTTGTGGTATCAGAGCCCATAACAAATTCTTTGCTTTCTACAGCAAAGAGAAAAGAGGAATTTTACATCCATTCCACTAAGAAGAAGAGAAAGGCCCATACCTGATCCATCAGTGGAAAGAGAAATGCATGAATTACGTGCCAGACTTGATGATACGGAGACAACACAGAGGAAAATAGTTGACGCTGGGGATATTAGCGAAGCTGAAAGTGAAAATGAAGCTGAAAATGAAGGAGAAGAAGTTGCAGTCAAAGATTCTGCAGAAGAACGCCTATTCAGGGTTGTTGCAAGGATAGGTTCTAGGGAAAAAATGGACATTCCAATGTATGAAAGAAACCTAGATGTTGAAGAGCTTCTAGACTGGATTAGAGCTCTAGACGAACACTTCGACTATGAGGATGTTGAGGAAGACAAGAAAGTCAAACATGTTGTTACTATACTTAAAGGGCATGCAGCACTATGGTGGGATGAACTGCAGGCTGACAGACATTGCAAGGGCAAGAAAAAAATCAAGAGTTGGGATAGAATGATTGCAAAAATGAAATCCAAGTTTATACGCAGGGATTATCAAATAAATCTGTTTCGGAGGATGCAGAATTTGAGATAGAAGCTGATGTTAATGAAAGAATACACTAAAGATCTCTATAAGATAAACATCAGAGTAGGTCATCGGGAAAGCGATGATGAGAAAGTTGTCAGGTATATGAATGGTCTATGATATGACATTCAGGATGATATGAGCATGATGACCATCCAAACCATAGAAGATGCTTATCAGATGGATCTAAAAGATGAAGAGAAGTTGAGCCGAAATAAAGGTCAAAAAGGTTGAGGCAGAAGTCAAAGCAAAGGCAGGACAATTGCCCAGGACAGAACTTAGAAGCCTAAAGAAGAGGGGAAGAAACCTCAAACTCAATCTGAGAGAGGAGGAAGCTCACAAGGGAGGCAATATGATGATAGAAATACTTCTCCTTGAGCCTAAGGAAGAGGAAGAGGGAAAGGAGGTGAAGTGAAATGCTTTGTCTATGGAAAAATCAGACATAAATCCTATGAGTGTCCAGATAGGAAGAAATATGGTGGTGAAACCCACATTGTTGAAGCTCAAGGACAAAATTTTGAGGAAGAGGACACCGAGGGCAGAAGATCTTTGATGATGCAGAAAGTTCTCTTGAAATCAGAGAAGGAGCCAGAGAAACCAGCCCAAAGAAACCGTCTGTTTTGGACTGCTTGCAAAACCAAAGACAGGGTATGCAAGATCATAGTGGACAGTGGTAGCACAGATAATATTGTATCTACGGAAATGGTAGGAAAGCTGGAGCTGGATACTATTACGCATCTAAGCCCATACAAAGTTTCGTGGCTACAAAAAGGACATCAGGTAAATGTCACTAAATAGTGTTTAGTTAAATTTAAAATGGGAGGATATAAAGATGAGGTATTATGTGATGTCATTCCATGAATGTTTGTCATCTATTTCTAGGTAGACCGTGGAAATATGACAGAAATGTGGTGTATGATGGGAGAAAGAACATGTACACTCTGGAGAAAAATGGTAGGACGCACATGTTGCTTCCAATTAAGGATAAAGATGTGAAAACAGAGATGAGAAATACTATTATTCTCATGAGTGGGAAGGAACTTCTTAAGGAAGTCAAGAAGAAGGAAGACACGCATTTCATTTTGGTTAGGAAGCCCATAATGTTTTTGAACAACACTAGGATGGATGATTACCGGAAGAAATCCAAGAGTTACTGGAAGAATTTGTTGATATAGTAATGGATAAACTACCTTGTTCGTTTCCACCTATTAGGAGTATAAGCCATCATATCGATATTATACCTGGAGCTAGTTTGCCGAACAAAGTAGCTTATAGGTTGATGCTGCAGGAGAATGAAGAAGTTAAGAGATAGGTCCAAGACTTAATGGACAAAGGATTGATTCAGGAGAGCTTGAGTCCATGCGTTGTTCCAACAATGCTCATCCCAAGGAAGGATGGTGGCTGGAGAATGTGTACAGACTCAAGGGAAATCAATTGAATTACCATCAGGTACAGGTTCCCATTGTGAAGGATGGATGACTAGATGGATTGCTTGAGTGGAGCAAAGTTTTTTTCAAATATTGATTTGAAAAGCGGATATCATCATATTAGAATGAGAGAAGGTGATGAATGGAAGACAACATTCAAGATGAATGAAGAGCTATATGAATGGATTGTCATGCCATTTGGCTTGAAGAATGCGCCCATTACTTTCATGAGGTTGATGAACGAAGTCTCGAGGGATTTCATTGGGAAATCTGTCATTGTATATCTTGATGATATATTAATTTTTAGAAAAACTGAAGCAGAACATTTGAAGCATTATTTGTAGTAATGAGAAGGTTACAACAAGATAAATTGTTGATCAACATGAAGAAATCGTCATTTATGAGGAAATAACTCATTTATTTGGGTTTTGTTATCTCTGCAAATGAATTGAAAATGGATTCGGAAAAGATAAAGGTGATTAAGGATTGGCCATCACCAAAGAGCATGCTTGAAGTTCAAAGCTTCCATGGTTTGGCTAGATTCTACAGGAAATTCATCCGAAACTTCAGTGGAATTAGTGCACCGATGATAGATACGGTGAAGAAAAGACATAAATATTTTCACTGGACGAAGGAAGTGGAGAAGAGCTTCAACCTGTTGAAGAAGAAGATCACTGAGCAACCAATTCTGGTTTTGCTAGATTTCAACAAGACATTCCAGGTCAAGTGTGACACGAGTAGATTTTCCATTGGAGCAGTCTTAAGCCAAGACAACAGGTCAGTTGCGTAATTCAATGAAAAATTGAATGAATCAAAGATTAAGTACTCCACGTATGACAAAGAATTCTACGCAGTCATACAAGTGCTGAAGAAATGGAGGCACTATTTGGTTCCAAAAGAGTTCGTTTTGTACAACGATAATCACGCTTTGCATTTCATGACTCGACAGGAGGAGTTGAACCAAAAACATGTTAAATGGGTTGAATACATGCAGAATTTTACTTTTGTGATTAAGCATATTTCTGGAACTGCTAACAAAGTTGTTGATGCTTTGAGCAGGAAATGTTTTCTTATGCAGGAATTTAGAGTTAAGACTTTGGGTTTTGATAACCTCAAAAAAATGTACGGGGATGATACAGATTTCAAAGAGGCATATGAGGCGTCTGAGAATCCAATTCTCAGGGACAGAAGGCAATGGACAGAATACATGATCCAAGATGGACTATTGTTCAGGGGAAATCAGCTATGTATTCAGAAATGCTCCATGAGGGAGAATTTGTTGAAGGAAAAGCACAACAGAGGATTGGCAGGACACTTTGACCATGAAAAAATGTTATCAAAGTTGAATGGATCATATTACTAGCCAGGGATGAGGATAGATGTGAAGAAATTTGTGGACAGGTTCAGAATTTATCAGCACACGAAGGGAAAAATGTAGAACGTGGGGTTATATCAGCGATTACCCATACCCAAAAGGTCATGGGATGCAGTGAGCATGGATTTCATATTAGGATTGCCAAGGAAACAGAGGGGATATGATTCAATCTTTGTAGTGGTAGACAGATTTTCAAATATGGCACATTGCATACCATGCCAAAAAACCAGTGACGCAACTCATATTACGAACCTATTTTTCAAGGAAGTCATCAGACTACACGGCTTTCCAAGGAGTATTGTTTCTGATCGAGATACCAAGTTCGCAGGACATTTCTGGAGGACCTTATGGAAGAATCTGGGGAAAAACTTGTCTTTTATCTCAGCGTATAATCCTTAGATAGATGGATAGATAGAGGTTGTGAACAAGAGCTTGGGAGATTTGTTGAGGAGATTAGTGACTAAACACCACAGTCAATGGGATCACATTCTACCACAGGCGGAATTCGCTTACCATGATTCACTCAATAGAAGCACAGGGCAGAGTCCATTCCAAATTGTATATGGAATGTAGCCAAGGGGATTCTCTAAATTGAAAGATTCAGAACAAACTAAATTCAGGAGTGCTAGTGCAGAGGACTTTGCATAAGGAATGAAGGATCTTCATAGAAGAATTGAGGAGTGATTGCAGAGTTCAAGTCAAGAGTACAAGCATAGAGTAGATCAACACAGGCGAGAACTTCAATTTGAAGTTGGTGATTTGATTCTTGTGCATTTGAGAAAGGAAAGGTTTCCAAGGGGAACATACAGCAAGTTGAATATGAAGAAAATTGGACCGTGCAAGTTCATAAGAAAATTTGGGGAAAATACGTATGAGATTGAATTACCTGATGGGGTTGAAATCTCACCGATATTCAATATCGTGGATTTGTACCCTTACAGAGCTAAAGAAGTGGGATTGGAGGATGAAGCAACAATTCAAAATAATGGACAAATAGTGAAGGAACTCATTAACATGAGTTCATGAAAATTTTCAAGCGAAGGAGTATGATGCAGGAGCATCGTAGAAAGCCAAAGCACGCGCCTAGCCAAAGAGGACAATTGGATGCACATATGCAATTAAATACATTTTTGTGAAAACATTGTGAATTCCAAAATATGTAACATTAATGTAATGAATAGGAGGAAAGTGCAGTCGCATTTATATCTTGAAGATCCAAACTGATTTTGGAGCATATGTTCCTATCCACAGGATGTAATAGGAATTTATGTGTGTTTAATGCAAGTAGGCAGATTTAATTTAATAGATTAGACAGTTTAGGAGCACAGGAGGGAAAACGGATGATAGACACCCTCACCTTGTATCTTAGAAAATAAAAACTCATTATTATTCAGAATTTTGTAAGTTGTAGAGCTGCAGAGGAGAACAAAGAATTTTGTGCATTCTAGTTGTTGTTATTTACCATGTATAGGAGCACTGGAATTAATAGAAGGAAGATTTGATTCCAATCTATGTGTTTGCTATGGTTGTTGGAACCACCTGTTGAATGGTATGTTGCAGGCTAGTTTATATTCTCTATGTGCATTTTATTTCAATGAAATCTGTGTGTGTATGTTCTAGAATTCTATGTTGAATGTTTGAATTCTGGATAAGGGGAGAATGAGTTCCAGTTGTTTCTCTTTCTGAGAACTCCTGCAAAGAGTGCAATAGAGGGTCCGCAAGGAGTGCGTCAACCAGGCTATGAGTTTCATCTTGGAATTATTAGAGGAGATTAAAACGTGTTTTTACAGGCCGAAGTGCAAGGTTAGCTCAAAGTCGTGCAAGGTGTGCGTAGGCCAGGCGAGGTCTAGGATTTTACCAACTCAAGAGGGATATTGAGAGACTGTTGTTGCAAGAGGTACAAAGAGTTTAAGACCCAAATAAATAGAGGTTGTTTGAAAATCACCGCAAGGAGTGCGTGCAGGAACCCTTTTGGAAGCCTTGAGTTCGAAAGCGAAATCCTAGAAGGGATATAGCCCTTGAAGTGTTCAAAGTGAGGCAAGGTCGAAATCGTCTCACAAAAGTTAAGTTTAGGAGGGATGATTCCAAGTCATTTGGATAGAATTCCTTGAGAAGTTGAATTGGACAGTGGAATCGCTTCAAGAGGAAGTGCCAAAGTTCTGTGAGCCGTTGGATCTTATGTAACAAGGGAAGGATTAAGACCGAGTGTCTTTCAACACTCTTAAGCTCAGGAAGGATAGTGACCTTCAAATCTAGATCAATGAGGCTCGTTGATCTCATATGTGAATTCACATATCAGAGTTCGAGGAATGGAGTGACCAGTGGTTTGGGTCGAGGGTTGTGGATTTCTGATTATAAAAATCCCGATACAATGGGGGTTTTTGGATTGAGGGAGGCTTGCAACCGTCGATATCGTCAAAGGCACAATTTTGGAGTCGGGGATTTGAAGAGTGAGAGGAATGGTTGTTTGTTGTTCTCTCAAGTTTGTGAAAGCCGAAGACTCATGTGAATAGGTGGCAAGGACCCACTCTGTAAGTGAAGTAAACAAAGGTGACAGGTGGTGTGCGCCTATCGCTTTGGGTGAATTCAACCTTCGTTGACATATTGCGTTTTGAGGATTCTCAAGGGAAGAGAACGAGAGTTTGGCACTCCAAATCGTGAAGTCATGAGTTGTGAAAGGTGCTTGTGTTAAGGATTGGCTGTGGTCATATTGGAAAAGGGGATGAAGAGGGAATTACACCTTAAGCCCATTCACAATTTTGCATTTCAGCTATTACCAAGGGATGTGGCATTGTATTCAAAGTGCCCAAATCGCGAGGCCCGAAATCCTTTGCGAGCTTAAACAAGGAGTTCATTTAACCCTTGTCGTGGTTTAGAGAAGATCTTGCATGGATCTCGACCTGAGGGCAGGAGGTCTGCACCATCTAAGGAGAATAAACCAATTGGTACATGCACAACAAATGAGAGAACATGTCTTCAATAAATCACAAATGCACCAAGATAAAATGAAAATAATTTTCGACCGACACACCAAAGAAGATTATTTCAAGGTGAATGATTTCATACTAAAGTGGGATGTAAGAAATGAAGATAGAGGGAGGCATGGGAAGTTTGATCATCTTTGGATGGGACCATTCAATATTGTTGCATACCATGGGAACAATGCCTATTTGTTGCAATATCTTAATGGAGATCTTATTGGTGGGGGACATGTGAATGGCAGGTTTCTCAAACATTATATTTTTTAGAAAAAAAATTCAGTCTCACCATGTTATTGTAAATAACCATTTTTATTTTTAGATAAATAATTTTGAATCAGTAGTCAGTAGGAAATTGAAGCCCGAAGTGAATGCCCTAAGTTTATGTTGAGTTTGGTCATAGCTATGTCAAGAGGGCCTGGAAACAAGTTTGTTTTGTCATTTTAGAGTCTTTGAGTCAAATAAATCCCAATGGTCAAGCAATTGGTCTTTTGTTCTTTTCTACATCACTGGGAGGATAGCATCCCCATTGGACCCAGATATTAGCACCGTGTTTTTTTCATTTAGAGTCAGTCTTAGATGAGTCATAGTCAGTGCGTCAAAGTTTATAAGGTGAGTGACCAAATAAAGAGTGGTTCAAAATCATCGAGTAATGGGTCTAGCCATAAGTGGGTTAAAAGGGTGTAAGGTTTGCCACATTTAAATCATAAGGGTCCATTTCCCTAACTCTCGAGTCATGTTGAAAAGGTGGAAATTACGTACCAAAATCAAGTCAAGTGGTTAGGATAAAGTTCACGTCGAAAGATATTATGAGCATCATTCCCTAATCATGAAGTTGGAAAAGTAAACAATCATGGCACTCCTATGATTTGTACTTTGCACACTTCAAAAGTGTACCCGTTGCACGCGTTTGATGAAAAAATATTGAAGCTGCTTTCTAACTTATTGCCACCATGGATTTACTGTCCTTTTCCATGATCTATTTTCGTATATGTTCAAGCATAAATATTGGTCACCCTTCATGCCTCTCCTTCACTTTCAAAGTTTGTGTGTCATATGTAGTTTTTTCAGCAAGATATGGAGCCCTTCGTTGCATAAAAGCTATTTGTTGCCAGCCGTTACATAAGCCTGCTATGTTGATTTTGTTGCATCTCCATTTTTTTTAACCATTTCTTAAAGTCTTTTGGAGCTTGCTACAAACTAGATTTTTGGACGAATTATTTCTTCTCACAGTCAACCTTCTTCCTTTAGAATTCCCTACTGTCGTGTTGAGTTTTCCCACTGCGCCAAATTTTTCCATCTTGCTTTACTACCTCGCCGATTTTTCCACTGCACCATAATTTTCTGTCATAATTCCCTATCGCGTCAAGTATCCTAGTATTGTTTTCTACCGTGTTAAGTTTCCCCATTGAACCAAAAATTTTCATCGTGCATTACTGTTGCGCTAGGAATTTCTATGGCTTATTTTGTTTGCCATGCAAATATTTTTGTTTCTTCCTTTTCTTGCAGTCTCTGAAAAGTTCGTCATTCTTATTTTCCACGCATAGAGGGTATCACAATTCATTACCGCATGCATTAAATAAGTATATACCAGCATCATGGAACTTTTCCAAAGCATAAGAAAGAAGGAGAGAAGTGGCAGGGTCATGAGGTTTGAACCTTAGGATTTGGAGTTAATAAATGAAGGTCCGAAAATCAGGGAATTTGTTTGGGTGTATCTGTTTCTATGAAAGGATCAAAGGATATAATGTGAAACTGGATGAGCAGTTCACCTTGAATTTTACTATGGTCGATGGGACAATTGCGGGAATCACTTTCCGAGTGACATAGGAAACTTTGTCAGCTGCGACAGAGATCCCTCTGCGATGGAGAAAAATGGTTTAAAGGAATACCTTTAGACATTTCATGTTATATGGACTTCATCAAGCCTGAATGTCAAAATCGAAAAATTGGAGCCGACATTCCAAGCTTGTATCTCCTTGATCCTTTCGAGAAACTTCTGAAGATAATCATAAGATGTTTCACCTATGAAGGTGGGTTTGACAGGGTGTATCCATATGAAATCAGGTTATCGATGCACTTCATAGGGGAAAATCCCTTAAACTTACCTTTATTCCTGTGTCGGAGCCTGGGAAAGATGGAGGACAGTGTCTAGGCCAAGACTGACCAGTTGAGGAACAATTTATTCCATTTTTCATTAATTTTAAGATATTAGTGGTTGAAGAATTGAGACATTTGAACAAGTATTGGGATTCTTTTCTTGATTTCGTCTAACATCCCTAGAGACCCCAAAGGAGAAATTCCTCTATCTGCAGAGGAATCAATGCTTCATAGTTCAGAGGTGAGAAAGAAAGATGTCACTGGAAAAGTAAAAGGGAAAGAAATAGAAGACATGTCATTCAGTCAGCCAACATTCCAGAAGAAAAGTAGGTCAAGAGTGACTGATAAAACTAAGGATATCCAAGCTCCTAGTAAACCACGCACTAAGTCCTCTGCCAAGAGATTTCCCATGCACATCGTTCATATAGATCTTGTTGAAGGTGAAAATGAGGGAATTGATGAAAGGCATTAGGATTTATGTGAGGAGAATGTGAATTCTCAGGAAATGAAGCAACAACTAAAGCAATCACAACACATTATTTCCCAACTTTATCAAGAAAACAAAGAGTTGAGAAGACAATTGGCAGAAAGGATTATTGAAACACCAGCATGAGAGAGTCAAGCAGTTTAGTTACCCCCTACCTCGCCCACAACGAGAGAAATGAATGTAAATTGTCTTAAAAAACAACTCAGAGAGGCCCAAGATGTAATCATCAAGCTTGGGGAGAAAGAGAGGATGTCAGAGGAAAAAATCACAGAACATTTCAAAGAGTGTAGACCACCTATTGATAATTCATGTGAAACTCTCTCCAATGGTCAATCAAAATTGAAAAGAAACATGGTTTTGTTGAATAGGTGAAGAGTTTGAACAAACAGAACTAGTGTTTGAGAAAAACAATCAGAGATTTAAGGTTTAGGCGACGTCGGAGGCGTGAGTAAGAGAGATCCATTTTTTTCTTTTTGGTTCGTGGCATGGAATATTTCTTTGCACATATCTTTCTTTATTAATTTAACAAGAAGTCAAATGCAACAATTTCGCTGTGAATATTTGTTGCACAAACATTGTAAGATTACCTAATGATAAGGGCATGTATTCTGAAGTTCATGCAAGTTTTGAAGGAGATGCATGGTCCCCAACCGTTGTTTCCACCTAGAGTTGCATGAGCGAACACAAACGGATATCCACTACACAAAATTTCCACGCACATGCTATAGCCAATGATTGTGCAACAACAACCAGAGTCTGCTATACAAAGGTGACAGAGTTTCCAACAGTACGCATGATTACTCGGGCACCGCTTGGAAGAAAACATTGATTTATCACAACCAGATGGTCAAATCTTATTCATGACCAAATGATTGAAACAAATATGTCATTTATGTTATGATTGAGCACATTCGGGTTTCTATTTTTAGTAAAAAAAAATGAAACGGTAGTTGAGGGGGAGAGTAACCGAATCCAGGATTCTAGGGGAAAGTAGTTCTAACATAGCAGCCAAGGAGGGAGTTAGTTTTCTATATATTGGATCTTTTTTTATGTAAGACGGGTTGGAAAAGTAGTGTAGATAGGAAAATCTTGAATGTAACTTTATGAATCTGATGGAAATATAAATGCAGATGTCCTGAAGCTTTTGATGAAAAGATTCTAGTGGTCGTGGTTTGATGTATTGTGATCCTATATTCGTATGTACTTCTTGTTTTTTACAAATTCATGTCTATTTCATTTGTTTAAATTGGAAATATTTAAAGGGTTTAAAATTCATCTCATGGTGATTTAGACTCAACCATTTAAACTGTGTTTTCTTCTAAGTTAGGTCGTAATTCATCTCTAATGGTGCTCTGATTTTCTTTATGTTTATCCTTTCTTTCACCATACGCAACAATATTGAAACTAAAAGACCATTACCTATTTAGCCTTCATCCTCTCAAAGATTCCCTTACCAGTCATTGATTTCTCTCATTTTCAGAGGGTTGACTCCGTAGCCCAAAGTACTATACTTCCTTGCCAGTGAAACTAGAAAAGACTTTCTCAAGAATCTAAATGTAGCCGTCAATCTAAATTTATTATCTATCAGAGACTAGGTCTCAGGGAGAGCCCTCTCTAGATTGGAAAGGCTATATTCCAGTCTTAAAGTTGGTTTGTATGTTACCTTGGTAGATCGTTCTCTTCATACCAACAATTTACCAAGTGCTAACACATGCATGAATTCCTATGTAATCATCCATTTGTACCCAAAAAGGACCCCTTTTCCGATGAGGAGATGTCACTTTTAACCAAACCATTATATTTTTGTTGTCTTATGAAAAGAATTAAAATACACATAACTTTGTAATAAATGTTGGGCATAGATTAAGCCTTAGAAATATAGGGCACAAAAACACCCACTCAACATAAATGTTAACTATTGGGTACAAATGAGACCATAAAAGTGTTTGGTGTGTATAAACATAGACCTAAAAATTGCAAATTATATTTTTGTCTATAATAAATCCAATTTGGAATGATGTATCACATTCTAGACCATGCATAGATGACATGGCCATCACATCATGGGACATGATATGTCTATTTAATATAAAAAATAGGAGTACTACAAAATGAAATATGAAAAATCAAACATCTTTAACAATTTGATAGAACATAAAAATAATGGTTGGATAAATAATGTAGGTCATCATGCCTTAGTGGAAATCACTGATTTTGGACATGCAATGTTGTTATCAAGTCTCTAAAATTAATTACTCATGAAGAACATAAATATTGGTTCAAACACAAAATACATAAGATCAATTTTCAATTTAATCTCAAAACACATAATACATCGGCATTCATATTAGATTCTAGTCATAAGATCCATTTTCAATTTATATTGAAAACACATAAAGACAATTTCCAAAGTAGGCTCAAAAAATATGACATTGTCCTATCATAAGGCCTAGAAAATTGGTTAAAATTTTACTTATAAAATTTCCTAGATGATTTTGTACTTACTTAACATTTTCCATGTACTCTTTCATTAGAGAACCTTGTAAACAAAATCCTAGCTAATATGCTAACTTTAGTCATCACAACTACTTGTATACTACTAAGTTCTAACCTAACTAGAGATAAAATGTAGAGGTAATTTAAAAAATGTTTGCAATATACAATGGAGTAGTTGATCAAAGTGTGAAACTCATTTAGCCTACTACACTTGCTACATAATAAATTTTCCCAAATTATGTGGAACCTAACTGTTAAGCCCTAATATTGGCTCATTACCCCTTAATTGGGGCATATTATATTAGTAATGTTATTTTATTTATGTCGGCTTTAGGCCATTAGTTGTAATTATACCTCCTAGTCTCCTATATATACCAAGGAGACATTTTCATTTTGAATCATCTTGTACTTGAACATTTAAGTGGTGTAAAAGGAGGTTTCCCCCTCGAAGAGGCTTATTATCTGAAATTATCTCTCTTTCAAGGCGTTGAGTACTTTTTCTGAGGATTTTCTATGCTATATTGATATTTGGTTCTTAACATATGGTATTAGAGCTCAAGGTCTTGGGGTTTCGCTGCTACATCTGAGACACCTTGGAATTTTCGCTATAACTTTTTTTCTACAACGTTTCAGATGGAAGGACTTGGAGGATATTTAGTAGATGTATCAAGGTATGTTGGTTTCAAAATTTAGCTCCTGAGGCCTTATAATTTCGTAGATACAACCTGTATAAGATAGGGTACTGGAATCATCCTAAACTGAGTCATTGCGGCATTTTCTCTATAAACACGTTTCTGTAAGTTTTCAAACCCTGAACTATAGAGGATATTTAAATAAATTAGTAAGGTATCTGTGGTAAAAATTTCAGCTTCTGGTTCATCTTAAATTTGTAGATACACCCTGTGTCAGATAGGGTATCTGACTAGTCCTATTGACTAGTCTCAAGAAGGTGTTCCAGGTAAAACAATCATAACTTATTCCTAGAGTATCCAAATTGCATGGGACTGGTTTCATTGGATCTTGGACAGTCTTTAGTATTTCTGGTGTGAGTTTCAGAATTTTATATGAATTATTTTGTCTGGGGCACGCTATACAAGTGAGATCTACGGGAAAGGCCAAAAATCGGCAAGTTGTGGGGAAGTTACCGTAAATTCCACTTGGCACATCCAATTTTGATCATA